>OW387802.2:5000-7500 GCA_936446665.2 Synanthedon andrenaeformis
AACCTAACCTAACCTAACCTAACCTAACCTAACCTAACCTAACCTAACCTAACCTAACCTAACCTAACCTAACCTAACCTAACCTAACCTAACCTAACCTAACCTAACCTAACCTAACCTAACCTAACCTAACCTAACCTAACCTAACCTAACCTAACCTAACCTAACCTAACCTAACCTAACCTAACCTAACCTAACCTAACCTAACTCTAACCTAACCTAACCTAACCTAACCTAACCTAACCTAACCTAACCTAACCTAACCTAACCTAACCTAACCTAACCTAACCTAACCTAACCTAACCTAACCTAACCTAACCTAACCTAACCTAACCTAACCTAACCTAACCTAACCTAACCTAACCTAACCTAACCTAACCTAACCTAACCTAACCTAACCTAACCTAACCTAACCTAACCTAACCTAACCTAACCTAACCTAACCTAACCTAACCTAACCTAACCTAACCTAACCTAACCTAACCTAACCTAACCTAACCTAACCTAACCTAACCTAACCTAACCTAACCTAACCTAACCTAACCTAACCTAACCTAACCTAACCTAACCTAACCTAACCTAACCTAACCTAACCTAACCTAACCTAACCTAACCTAACCTAACCTAACCTAACCTAACCTAACCTAACCTAACCTAACCTAACCTAACCTAACCTAACCTAACCTAACCTAACCTAACCTAACCTAACCTAACCTAACCTAACCTAACCTAACCTAACCTAACCTAACCTAACCTAACCTAACCTAACCTAACCTAACCTAACCTAACCTAACCTAACCTAACCTAACCTAACCTAACCTAACCTAACCTAACCTAACCTAACCTAACCTAACCTAACCTAACCTAACCTAACCTAACCTAACCTAACCTAACCTAACCTAACCTAACCTAACCTAACCTAACCTAACCTAACCTAACCTAACCTAACCTAACCTAACCTAACCTAACCTAACCTAACCTAACCTAACCTAACCTAACCTAACCTAACCTAACCTAACCTAACCTAACCTAACCTAACCTAACCTAACCTAACCTAACCTAACCTAACCTAACCTAACCTAACCTAACCTAACCTAACCTAACCTAACCTAACCTAACCTAACCTAACCTAACCTAACCTAACCTAACCTAACCTAACCTAACCTAACCTAACCTAACCTAACCTAACCTAACCTAACCTAACCTAACCTAACCTAACCTAACCTAACCTAACCTAACCTAACCTAACCTAACCTAACCTAACCTAACCTAACCTAACCTAACCTAACCTAACCTAACCTAACCTAACCTAACCTAACCTAACCTAACCTAACCTAACCTAACCTAACCTAACCTAACCTAACCTAACCTAACCTAACCTAACCTAACCTAACCTAACCTAACCTAACCTAACCTAACCTAACCTAACCTAACCTAACCTAACCTAACCTAACCTAACCTAACCTAACCTAACCTAACCTAACCTAACCTAACCTAACCTAACCTAACCTAACCTAACCTAACCTAACCTAACCTAACCTAACCTAACCTAACCTAACCTAACCTAACCTAACCTAACCTAACCTAACCTAACCTAACCTAACCTAACCTAACCTAACCTAACCTAACCTAACCTAACCTAACCTAACCTAACCTAACCTAACCTAACCTAACCTAACCTAACCTAACCTAACCTAACCTAACCTAACCTAACCTAACCTAACCTAACCTAACCTAACCTAACCTAACCTAACCTAACCTAACCTAACCTAACCTAACCTAACCTAACCTAACCTAACCTAACCTAACCTAACCTAACCTAACCTAACCTAACCTAACCTAACCTAACCTAACCTAACCTAACCTAACCTAACCTAACCTAACCTAACCTAACCTAACCTAACCTAACCTAACCTAACCTAACCTAACCTAACCTAACCTAACCTAACCTAACCTAACCTAACCTAACCTAACCTAACCTAACCTAACCTAACCTAACCTAACCTAACCTAACCTAACCTAACCTAACCTAACCTAACCTAACCTAACCTAACCTAACCTAACCTAACCTAACCTAACCTAACCTAACCTAACCTAACCTAACCTAACCTAACCTAACCTAACCTAACCTAACCTAACCTAACCTAACCTAACCTAACCTAACCTAACCTAACCTAACCTAACCTAACCTAACCTAACCTAACCTAACCTAACCTAACCTAACCTAACCTAACCTAACCTAACCTAACCTAACCTAACCTAACCTAACCTAACCTAACCTAACCTAACCTAACCTAACCTAACCTAACCTAACCTAACCTAACCTAACCTAACCTAACCTAACCTAACCTAACCTAACCTAACCTAACCTAACCTAACCTAACCTAACCTAACCTAACCTAACCTAACCTAACCTAACCTAACCTAACCTAACCTAACCTAACCTAACCTAACCTAACCTAACCTAACCTAACCTAACCTAACCTAACCTAACCTAACC
>OW387802.2:15000-62271 GCA_936446665.2 Synanthedon andrenaeformis
CTGCTCCGACCCACCCCCCTCGGGCAACCTAGCCATTGCTGGCTAGGGTAACGCCAACTGGGGGGATTGCCCGGAGACACCCGAGCAATCCCCAGACGTAGGGGACCCGTGCAGGCACACACAGCTAGCAACTGTGTGCGCAGGTCCCCTAGGACATTTGAAGACGGGCTGGTGCCCGCCCTCTCCTGCCCGGCCGTCTACGAGATGTTAATGGGGGACTCAATGGACACCGCAATGTCCATTGGCTCCCCCACCGTCAAAAAAAGAGGGCGGGACAAGTCCCGCCCGACCGCCAACTAGAGCAGGGGACCAGGGGCCACCCTCCATGGCCTCCCTGTTCCCCTGAACTCCAACTGAAAAAAAAACAACAAAAAAAAGCCCCTGGCGACAGAGACGAGAAGGCAGAGGGAGAGATACCAATCCCGCCCCTGTCGCCAGGAGAACGCCGATGGGGGCGGAACAAGTTCCGCCCACCCTCAACAAAAAACCCTGGCAGCAAGCTGCCAGGGGAACCTCCGATGTGCGCTCCGCTACGGGCTTGGTATCTCAAACCCGCTCGGAGCGCACGGTGTGGGCCTTCTTGGCCCCTCGCCAAGAACTGGCGAGGGTTGAGCCCCCCCACCACGTCAAGGTCGTGGCCCACCTAGGGGGGGAACCTAACCTAACCTAACCTAACCTAACCTAACCTAACCTAACCTAACCTAACCTAACCTTTTTTTTTTTTTTTTTTTTTTGTTGAGGGGGGGAAATCACTCTTTACGGATTGCCCTTCGCCGACTAGGGCAGTCGACGAAGGGGTATGTGGGACTCGCCCGGCGACATGCTCAATCGCCGGGCACTACCGCACTAAAACCCCCCCATGTTCCACCATCGGCGGCTTATATGAGACCCGGAAAAACAGCATGGCCTTATCTCCGGGCCACATAATGGCCGCCGTGTCCTTGCGGACTCACCTCCCTGTGGCGACCCACAGGAACATCAATGGGCCACCACACCTCTCAGCAGCCAGGCTGCACCTCCTCAAGTCCCGGACGCCAGATGCCCTGCTCCGGCGCCCGGAACAGCCGGACGACGCCGCCGCAGCGACGTATACCGGCTCTTCGATCCTGTGTGAGGAAGTCTTTGGGGTCCGGATTCACCCGGGGACCGCACGTACAGTACCATGCGGTCACCGGGAACCGTAGCCCAAAGACCCCTTCTCTGACCCAGACATCGGTAACACCTCCGGCAGGTGAGCAGGGACCTGGGTCCACCCCCCGGGTTTCTCAGGATCCCTGACTCACCCCCCCGACGACAGCTGGCGAGAAAGCAGAGGGGAGGGATACTTGTCCCGCCCCAGCCGCCGAGGTTTGCACTCTCCTCCGTGTGGGCCTTCTTGGTCCCCTCACCAGGCGAAGAACTGGCGAGGGTAAGCCCCCCCACCACGTCAAGGTCGTGGCCCACCTAGGGGGGGAACCTAACCTAACCTAACCTAACCTAACCTAACCTAACCTAACCTAACCTAACCTAACCTAACCTAACCTTTTTTTTTTTTTTTTTTTTTTTTTTTTTTTTTTTTTTTTTTTTTTTTTTTTTTTTTTTTTTTTTTTTTTTTTTTTTTTTTTTTTTTTTTTTTGTTGAGGAGGGGAAATCACGTTTACGGACTAACCTCCCCCGTCGACGTAGGACGCGCCGGCGGGGGAGAGTGTGGGACTCGACCGGCAAGGGGTGCCGGTAATACCCACTAAAACCCCCCCATGCTCCACCATCAGCGGTGATGTGCGGGTCCCGTATAACAGCCAGGCCATGTCCGCGGAGGCCCGCACACCGCTGCATCCATTGAAGGATTCTCCTTCATGGTGGCGACCTAGGGAGCATGCCTAGGTCGCCACGCCGTCAAATCAGTGTAAGCCGGGCGCCAGTCGTCCTACCTGACGCCCGGTAGTCACTAGTTGGCGCGCGCAGCGTATGCGCGACGCCGTCTTCCAGTTTTCCGGCGCCTGAGTGGGTCCGCCTGGGGGTCCTCCTCGCGGGACCGCTCCCTGGCCTCTTTACCACTCAGGGCCGCTTCGCAAAATGCCCTGACGGCTTCCCAGCCGTCAGGGGTCTCAACCATTGCTCTGACGACAGCGGGTAAGGACAAGTCCTGTCCCACGACTGCCGTCAGAGCCGCTCTCTCAGTATCCCAACCTGGGCATTCCTCAAGGGTGTGTTGCGCCGTATCATCGGCAGCTCCGCACTCGTGGCAGACGGTGGTCGGCTCCCTCCCCGCGACGTTGCACAGGTACCTTCCGAAGCAACCATGCCCCGTAAGCACCTGCACAAGCCGGAAAGAGAGCGAGCCGGTCCGCCTGCTCACCCACTCGTTCAGCACCGGCGCGATCGCAGACGTGGTGCGGAAACCGTACCCCGCCTGCATCAAATCATCAACCTAACCTAACCTTTTTTTTTTTTTTTGTTGAGGGGGGGAAATCACTCTTTACGGATTGCCCTTCGCCGACTAGGGCAGTCGACGAAGGGGTATGTGGGACTCGCCCGGCGACATGCTCAATCGCCGGGCACTACCGCACTAAAACCCCCCCATGTTCCACCATCGGCGGCTTATATGAGACCCGGAAAAACAGCATGGCCTTATCTCCGGGCCCCATAATGGCCGCCGTGTCCTTGCGGACTCACCTCCCTGTGGCGACCCACAGGAACATCAATGGGCCACCACACCTCTCAGCAGCTAGGCTGCACCTCCTCAAGTCCCGGACGTCAGATGCCCCGCTCTGGCGCCCGGAACAGCCGGACGACGCCGCCGCAGCGACGTATACCGGCTCTTCGATGCTGTGTGAGGCAGTCTTTGGGGGCCGGATTTACCCGGGAGCCGCACGTACGACACCGTGCGGTCACCGGAACCGTAGCCCACAGACCCCTTCTCTGACCCAGACATCGGTAACACCTCCGGCAGGTGAGCAGGGACCTGGGTCCACCCCCCGGGTTTCTCAGGATCCCTGACTCACCCCCCCGACGACAGCTGGCGAGAAAGCAGAGGGGAGGGATACTTGTCCCGCCCCAGCCGCCGAGGTTTGCACTCTCCTCCGTGTGGGCCTTCTTGGTCCCCTCGCCAGGCGAAGAACAAGCGAGGGTAAGCCCCCCCACCACGTCAAGGTCGTGGCCCACCTAGGGGGGGAACCTAACCTAACCTAACCTAACCTAACCTAACCTAACCTAACCTAACCTAACCTAACCTAACCTAACCTAACCTAACCTTTTTTTTTTTTTTTTTTTTTTTTTTTTTTTTTTTTTTTTTTTTTTTTTTGTCGAGGAGAAATCCTTTTATTGATCCCCTGCCGCTTGCTAGGCGACAGGGGTATGTGGGGATCGACAGTATACTCCGCGTTGCTCACGTAGCAGACGGAACTGCCCCTACCCACTAAAACTCCCCGGTGTCTCCTCGCCCGTGAGTGAGGGGTGGACGGGCTCTGGCGAACCAACTGCTCCGACCCACCCCCCTCGGGCAACCTAGCCATTGCTGGCTAGGGTAACGCCAACTGGGGGGATTGCCCGGAGACACCCGAGCAATCCCCAGACGTAGGGGACCCGTGCAGGCACACACAGCTAGCAACTGTGTGCGCAGGTCCCCTAGGACATTTGAAGACGGGCTGGTGCCCGCCCTCTCCTGCCCGGCCGTCTACGAGATGTTAATGGGGGACTCAATGGACACCGCAATGTCCATTGGCTCCCCCACCGTCAAAAAAGAGGGCGGGACAAGTCCCGCCCGACCGCCAACTAGAGCAGGGGACCAGGGGCCACCCTCCATGGCCTCCCTGTTCCCCTGAACTCCAACTAAAAATAAAAACAACAAAAAAACCCCTGGCGACAGAGGCGAGAAGGCAGAGGGAGAGATACCAATCCCGCCCCTGTCGCCAGGAGAACGCCGAAGAGGACGGAACAAGTTCCGCCCACCCTCAACAAAAACCCTGGCAGCAAGCTGCCAGGGGAACCTCCGATGTGCGCTCCGCTACGGGCTTGGTGTCTCAAACCCGCTCGGAGCGCACGGTGTGGGCCTTCTTGGTCCCCTCGCCAAGAACTGGCGAGGGTTAAGCCCCCCCACCACGTCAAGGTCGTGGCCCACCTAGGGGGGAACCTAACCTAACCTAACCTAACCTTTTTTTTTTTTTTTTTTGTCGAGGAGAAATCCTTTTATTGATCCCCTGCCGCTTGCTAGGCGACAGGGGTATGTGGGGGTCGACAGTATACTCCGCGTTGCTCACGTAGCAGGCGGAACTGCCCCTACCCACTAAAACTCCCCGGTATCTCCTTGCCCACAATGCGGGGGGTGGACGGGCTCTGGCGAACCAACTGCTCCGACCCACCCCTCACGGGCTGCCCAACCATTTCTGGCTAGGCTGGCGCCAACAGGGGGGGGGATTGCCCGGAGATACGCAAGCAATCCCCAGACGGAGGGGACCCGTGCAGGCACACACAGTTAGCGGCTGTGTGCGCAGGTCCCCGAGGACACTTGAAGACGGGCTAATACCCGCCTTCTCCTGCCCAACCGTCAGCTATTGAAAGTCTAGGGAGGACTTAATGGGCACCAAGAATGTCCATTAGTTCCTCCCTTTCGGCACGGGTAGCCCTAGAACGGGCAGTCGATGGCGCCGCTGTGGTGCGGCCCTTGACCACAGGTGGGGAGCATTTAGCGCCCCCCATACGATGGCCGGCCGGAAGCCCGGCATCGACACAGACGCCGCAATTGTACTCCGCCTCACATTCGAAGGCGGAGTGACCCTCTTTTCCGCAGCGGAAACAATGCCCGCTGCGGTCCTTACTCGACGGGCACCTGGCCCTAGGGTGCCCAAGCCCCATGCATTGATAACAACGCATGGGGCGTTGCTCCAGCAGTTGGACGGAGGCTGAACTCCATCCAACCGTCACGCGACCATCAGTGGCCAGTTTTCTGGCGGCCTCTATTGGGACCGAGGCGAACGCCGAGCCCACACCTCTGGCGCCGGGGTGCACCTTGCCCACCCTGAATTGATCAGGGGAACAGCCGGTGGCCGACGCCAGGGCTTCCCTCAGCTCTACAGCCGACACCGTGTCGTCCAATCCGGAGACCCGGATGTCGGCTGTTTTGGACGGGCGAGTTACTTTCGCCTCCTCCCCCAGCACTGTGCCAATTTGGGCCGCCAGCAAGTCCGCCTGGGCAGGCGTTGTCTCCTTAGGGAGCCTCAAAATCCGCGCGCCGGTGAAGCTCGTGCGGAACTGGATTGGGCCGATTCCCAGAGCCTCCAGCGAGACCGCCGCCTTGGTCTTCTTGATTGCTTCACCATAGGTGGCGCCCCCCTCAACCGCCTCCGGTTTGAGGGCCACCACCACGGCCATCTTCGTAGGCCTCTTCGGGAGCCTAGGGACACTCATCTTAACGGTGGCCGGAGCAGGTGGGCCAGCGGCGGGGGCGCGCTTCTTGCGCCTCACCACCTCCGACCAGCTAGCACCAGTTCCTCCTGGCTGGGTGGCTGAGGGCCCAGCCTGCGGCGCCGGCTTTGACACCGGGGGTTTGGCAGCTTTCACCGCCCTCGCCTTCCTGGGCAGATTGGAAGGCGCTGTGAGCGTCGTCACCGGGGGCTGCGATGCCTCGGCATGCTCCTCCCTACGTCGGTCGGCCGTCAGCGGCTGTCCTGTTGGCTGAGCCGGCAGCAGCCTGCCCTCTGCCGCCAGACGCTCTAGCAGACCCTCCATCTGAGATTTTACCAGAGAGGTCACCAGCTCTATGAGCTCCTCCTGGAGAGACCCCATCGTCTCTAAAAATTCCTGCCGCATCAGCACCTGACCAGCAGCTGCTGTCAAGGGCACCTCTTCAGTAGGCTGCACGTCAGCCACGGGCTCGAGGCGAGGTTCCTGGGAACCGGATCGCCTGAGAGCCTCCGTCTCTGCTCGGGAGGTCTCCAACTCCCCGCTGAGGCGCCGGTTCTCATGCCGTAGCCAGCGGAGCCCCTTGGAAATGATTTGCGCCCTCGAAGTCGGGGGCGCATCCAACCGGAAATCCGACTCGGAGATCTCGGGGTCCGAGTCGGTGTCCCCCATCGCCGCCTCAAGCTCCCTGGTAGCCTGGGCCAAACCATAGTCGTGGCCATGTTTCTTGCCACGACTAGCAAGACGCTTTACCACCTTGGGTGGATTTAAATCATCGTAGGCCTCGGAATCGGAAGCGCGCTTGCTGTACCTCTCAGGGGACATTACGCTCAGCCTCACCACAGCGCGCCGTGCGCGCGCATCCGCCTCCAGAGCAGCACGGGACGACCCCCGACTGCTTCCCTCCGACAATTCTGCGCCTTTGCGCGCCTGCGACCGCGTGTTGCCCGCGGGCCGGTTCCTCCGTGAGTCCGACATGGGCCAATTAATGGCCCTTTCGACCTCCGAGTTTGTCGGTGAGGCCACCCCTACGAAAGGGGGGCCAAAACAACGATAAACTTAACAAAAAACGAAAAAAATTAACAATAGACCTAAACCTAGAAAACAAAGAAAACAACAATATCTTCCGAAGGACGAGAGACAGCGGAAGCGGATTTGGGCCAGCTGAAAGCGCCTTCGAGAAGGCGTCGTTCGAGCTGCCCAAAAGTCGGAAAAGTCCGGAAATCCGGAAACGCCGGGCGAAAGAAATTTCCGGGAAAACCGAAAATTTCCGGACCCGGCGTGCCGTCCGAAGGAAGTCCGGAAGGCGCTTCTTACGAACCGCCTCCCAGAGAGATCCGACCACAAAAACAAAAGATATTTACAAAATAAGCAAGACAACAACAAATTGAAAACACAAAAACAACAATAAAAAATTAACCAAAAACAAAATCAACAGCTGATGTGGGCGATCCGATGAAGCCTTGGAAAAGGCTTCGAACGAGCCGCCGCACACCGCCAAACGACAAAAAATGGGGCAGTGCCGGGCGCTCCAAAATTTCCGGAAATCCGGAAATTTCCGATTTTCCGGCACCGTCCGGAAGAACGCAAAAAAATACAGCCGGAAACTGAAAATCAGCCAAATCGAAATTTGCAATTTTTGCCAAAAATTAACAAACAAAAACAACAAAAAACTTAAAATTAGTATAACAATAAAACAACAACAAATAACAGGATTTGGCGCGGGCCACCCGACGAGCCTTGAAAAAGGCTACGAATCAACGTAGACCGCAACCAAATCCGATAACAAACAACGAAGATATCAACAAAGCAAATTTCGGGACTGAAACTAAAAGAGCCTTGAAAAGGGCGTCAATCAGGTCAGTCCGTCAATCAAACTCGGGAGAACGAACAAGTGAGCTTCAGAGATTCCGAAAGCAATGCAAGCGCGTATACTTCCAGACAAACTTCAACCTCAACCTAACCTCAACCTTTTTTTTTTTTTTTTGACGAGGAGAAATCCTTTTATTGATCCCCTACCGCCCGCCGGCGATAGGGGTATGTGGGGGTCGACAGCGTACTCCGCGTTGCGCACGTGCAGACGGAACTGCCCCTACCCACTAAAACTCCCCGATGCCTCCTTAGCGGTGCCCATTGTTGCAAGGGGTGGACGGGCTCTGGCAAACCAACTGCTCCGACCCACCCCTCACGGGCGGCCTGGCCATCGCTGGCCAGGTTTGACGCCAACGGGGGATTGCCCGGAGACATCCGAACAATCCCCAGATGGGGGGGACCCGTGCAGGCACACGCAGCTCGCCAGCTGCGTGCGCAGGTCCCCTAGGGCATTTGAAGACAGGCTAAAGCCCGCCTTCTCCTGCCCTGCCATCTGCGTGTGTTTGGGAGGACTCAATGAACACCTATGGTGTCCATCGGCTCCTCCCTTCCGGCAGCAACAGCCCCTGCCGGGGCTTTCGGTGGTGCCGCAGGGCGGCCCTTAACGACTGGGGGGGAGCATTTGACGCCCCCCATACGGTGATCGGCCGGGAGGCCTGCGTCCGCGCAGGCCCCACAATGGTAGGCCGCCTCGCACTCAAAGGCGGAGTGCCCCTCTTCTCCGCAGCGGAAACACTGCCCTGCGCGATCCTTCCGCGACGGACAATTGACCCTCGGATGGCCGAGTCCCATACATTTGAAGCAGCGCATGGGGCGCTGCTCCAGCAGCTGGACGGAGGCCGAGCTCCATCCAACCGCTAGCCGGCCATCAATGGCCAACTTTCGGGCGGCCGCAACAGGGGCAGAGGCGAAGGCGGAGCCCACTCCTCTAGCGCCAGGATGCACCTTACCCACCCTGAACTGCTCAGGGGGGAAGCCGGTGCTCAACGCCAGCGCAGCCTTCAACTCCTCGGCTGACACCGAGTCGTCAAGACCGACGACCCGGATGTCGGCCGATTTGACGGGACGAGTCACCCTCGCCGCGTCCCCTAGCACCGAGCTCATCTGCTCCGCCAGTTTGTCCGCTTGACCGGGTGTCGCCTCCCTAGGGAGCACGAACACCCGTGAGCCCGTGATGCCCTCCCGGAACTGGAGCGGGCCAATTCCGAGGGCCTCTAGGGAGACCTTCGCCTTCGTCCGTTTGATTGCGGCAAGATAGGTGTCCCCCTTCGCCAGAGCCTCTGGCTTGAGGGACAATACCACAACTGATCTGGTAGGCACCCTAGGAAGCCTAGGGGCGGGCGTCTTCGTCGCCTTTGGAGCTGAAGGGGCGGAGGGAGGGAACCTAACCTCAACCTAACCTAACCTAACCTAACCTAACCTAACCTAACCTAACCTAACCTAACCTAACCTAACCTAACCTAACCTAACCTAACCTAACCTAACCTAACCTAACCTAACCTAACCTAACCTTTTTTTTTTTTTTTTGACGAGGAGAAATCCTTTTATTGATCCCCTACCGCCCGCCGGCGATAGGGGTATGTGGGGGTCGACAGCGTACTCCGCGTTGCGCACGTGCAGACGGAACTGCCCCTACCCACTAAAACTCCCCGATGCCTCCTTAGCGGTGCCCATTGTTGCAAGGGGTGGACGGGCTCTGGCGAACCAACTGCTCCGACCCACCCCTCACGGGCGGCCTGGCCATCGCTGGCCAGGTTTGACGCCAACGGGGGATTGCCCGGAGACATCCGAACAATCCCCAGATGGGGGGGACCCGTGCAGGCACACGCAGCTCGCCAGCTGCGTGCGCAGGTCCCCTAGGGCATTTGAAGACAGGCTAAAGCCCGCCTTCTCCTGCCCTGCCATCTGCGTGTGTTTGGGAGGACTCAATGAACACCTATGGTGTCCATCGGCTCCTCCCTTCCGGCAGCAACAGCCCCTGCCGGGGCTTTCGGTGGTGCCGCAGGGCGGCCCTTAACATTTGACGCCCCCCATACGGTGATCGGCCGGGAGGCCTGCGTCCGCGCAGGCCCCACAATGGTAGGCCGCCTCGCACTCAAAGGCGGAGTGCCCCTCTTCTCCGCAGCGGAAACACTGCCCTGCGCGATCCTTCCGCGACGGACAATTGACCCTCGGATGGCCGAGTCCCATACATTTGAAGCAGCGCATGGGGCGCTGCTCCAGCAGCTGGACGGAGGCCGAGCTCCATCCAACCGCTAGCCGGCCATCAATGGCCAACTTTCGGGCGGCCGCAACAGGGGCAGAGGCGAAGGCGGAGCCCACTCCTCTAGCGCCAGGATGCACCTTACCCACCCTGAACTGCTCAGGGGGGAAGCCGGTGCTCAACGCCAGCGCAGCCTTCAACTCCTCGGCCGACACCGAGTCGTCAAGACCGACGACCCGGATGTCGGCCGATTTGACGGGACGAGTCACCCTCGCCGCGTCCCCTAGCACCGAGCTCATCTGCTCCGCCAGTTTGTCCGCTTGACCGGGTGTCGCCTCCCTAGGGAGCACGAACACCCGTGAGCCCGTGATGCCCTCCCGGAACTGGAGCGGGCCAATTCCGAGGGCCTCTAGGGAGACCTTCGCCTTCGTCCGTTTGATTGCGGCAAGATAGGTGTCCCCCTTCGCCAGAGCCTCTGGCTTGAGGGACAATACCACAACTGATCTGGTAGGCACCCTAGGAAGCCTAGGGGCGGGCGTCTTCGTCGCCTTTGGAGCTGAAGGGGCGGAGGGAGGGGCGCGCTTCTTTCGCCCCACCACTTTCGTCCAGCTCTCGGCGGTGCCTCCTGGTTGGCTCTGAGCCTGTGACTCTGGGGCCTTGTCCGCAGCAGTGGGTTTCGCACCTTTCTTCGTTTTAGGCCTTGCCTTCTGCGGCAAGTTAGCCGGGGGCGTGAGCGTCGTTGGGGTGGGCTGGGAAGCTGCAGCCATGGCTGTCCTCATCTCCGCCACTGTGGGCGGTCGGCGCGGTTGGGTCGGGAGGAGTCTCCCGCTCACCTCCAGGTCCTCCAGGCGGTCACTCACTATGCCACTCACGTGGCATACGAGCTCGTCCTGGAGGGCCCCGAGTGCCTCAAGAAATTCTGCCCGTGACAGGGGTTGGCTGGCCGCCGCTGTCGTGGGCGCCTCAGTGGAAGGCTGCGCAGCAGCCGAGGGCTCAGTTCGGGAGTTCTGGGACTCCTTGAAGGTCTCCATCTCTGCTAACAGGGACTGTACCCTTTCGGAGAGGCCCCTGTTTTCAGCCTTCAACCGGCGAAGCTCGTCAGAAATGATGAGCGCCCTCGCTTTCGATGGAGAAGCTGCCTCCAGCTTGCTCCGGAGAGCCTCATTGTCGGCTTGAAGCCGACGCATCTCAGCGGACATCCTCCTGTCCTCCACTTTTCGGGCCCCGAGCTTAGGGGGTTTCTCAGCCTCAGCCTTGACCAGCTCGATAATCGACCTGGTCGCGTCCTTTACTTGCTTTTGGCAAGTGCCCTTCATATTGGTGGACTTTTTGACCACCTCTAGTATTGCGGAGGCTCTCGCCTCCACCTTCCTGGCTAGGGCCTCCAACGATCCAGTGGGGGAGACAGATCCCACCGACTGGTATTCGGTCTCATCCTCCGAGTTGGAGTCAGACGAAACCCAATCCCTCAGCTCCCGACGGGCCTGTGCCAAGCCAACGTCGTGGCCGTACTTTTTTTTCCCGGACTTGACCACCTTTGGAGGAAACGGTTCCTCCTCGGGCCCGGACTCGTCCATGGAACGGACTGACATTGCAGAGGACGCCCTAGGTATCTCTGCACCCTCCATTATGCGCTTCCGGGTTTGCGCGCGCGTCTTGCCCGGAGGCGGCATGTCCTTCTTAGAAGCCGACATGGGCCAGTTAATGGCCCTGTCGACCTCCGAGTCGTTCGGAGTGTCCACCCCTACTGGGGGGGACAGAACAAACAAAACTTAACGACAAACTACAAAGATAAACAATATGACTAAAACTACAAAAAACAAAAACAACGATAGCTTCTAAACTATCCTACCCACCAGAACGAATTTGGGCTATCCAGAAGCGCCCTCAACGGGGCTTCCTCCAGTCAGCACAAAAGACCAAAACTTTCTGGAATTCCGGAAGATACGGGGGAAAGAAAAATTCGGCAAAACCGGAAAATTCCCGGCCCGGCGTACCCTCCGAAGAAGTCTTGGAAGGCGGTTCTAATGAATCGCCTCCCAAGAGATTCCGGCCGCGGAATCAGAAGTTATTAAAGAAATAACCTAAAAAAAAAAAAAAAAAAAAAAAAACAACAACTGCAAGAAGAGAAAAACAACAATAACAACTATAACAACAACGAATTGAACAGCTGATGTAGGCAGCCCTACGGAGCCTCAAAAGAGGCTTCGAATGAGCTGCACCACACCGCCGTGGAGCAACTAGCGGCGCAGCGCCGGCCGATCAAAAATTTCCGGAAATCCGGAAATTCCCGATTTTCCGGCACTGTCCGAAAGAGCTCCGAAAATAACCCCCCCAGGCCAAGTTTCAACAAAATCTAATTTAGACAATTTCAACAAATTTTACACAACAAAAACAGAGAAAAACAGACAAATCAACAAAACAACAAGAACAACAACAATTAACAAAAATTGCCGCGGGCCACCCGATGAGCCCTGAAAAGGGCTACGAATCAACGCAAACCGCGGCAAAATCCGTCAACGGATAACAAAGATACGACAAGGAGAAGTTTCGGGATTGAAACAAAAGGAGGCCAAAAAATGACCTTCAATCACTTCAATCCGTCAATCAACTGCCGGGAACAGAAAGAGAAGCCTCGAAAGTGCCTAAAAGTACCAACAGGTCAGTAGCTTTTAGGAAATCCTCAACCTCAAACCTAACCTAACCTAACCTTTTTTTTTTTTTTTTGTTGAGGGGGGGAAATCACTCTTTACGGATTGCCCTTCGCCGACTAGGGCAGTCGACGAAGGGGTATGTGGGACTCGCCCGGCGACATGCTCCATCACCGGGCACTACCGCACTAAAACCCCCCCATGTTCCACCATCGGCGGCTTATATGAGACCCGGAAAAACAGCGTGGCCTTATCTCCGGGCCCCATAATCACCGCCGTGTCCTTGCGGACCCACCTCCCTGTGGCGACCCACAGGAACATCAATGGGCCACCACACCTCTCAGCAGCTAGGCTGCACCTCCTCAAGTCCCGGACGTCAGATGCCCCGCTCTGGCGCCCGGAACAGCCGGACGACGCCGCCGCAGCGACGTATACCGGCTCTTCGATGCTGTGTGAGGCAGTCTTTGGGGGCCGGATTTACCCGGGAGCCGCACGTACGACACCGTGCGGTCACCGGAACCGTAGCCCACAGACCCCTTCTCTGACCCAGACATCGGTAACACCTCCGGCAGGTGAGCAGGAACCTGGGTCCACCCCCCGGGTTTCTCAGGATCCCTGACTCACCCCCCCGACGACAGCTGGCGAGAAAGCAGAGGGGAGGGATACTTGTCCCGCCCCAGCCGCCGAGGTTTGCACTCTACTCCTCCGTGTGGGCCTTCTTGGTCCCCTCGCCAGGCGAAGAACAAGCGAGGGTAAGCCCCCCCACCACGTCAAGGTCGTGGCCCACCTAGGGGGGGAACCTAACCTAACCTAACCTAACCTAACCTTTTTTTTTTTTTTTTTTTTTTTTTTTTTTTTTTTTTTTTTTTTTTTTTTTTTTTGAGGAGGGGAAATCACGTTTACGGACTAACCTCCCCCGTCGGCGTAGGACGCGCCGGCGGGGGAGAGTGTGGGACTCGACCGGCAAGAGGTGCCGGTAATACCCACTAAAACCCCCCCATGCTCCACCATCAGCGATGATGTGCGGGTCCCGTATAACAGCCAGGCCATGTCCGCGGAGGCCCGCACACCGCTACGCCCGTCGCCGGGCTCGGCTCTTTGGTAGCGACCTAGGGAGCATACCTAGGTCGCCACTCCGTCAATCCATGTAACCCGGGCGCCAGTTGTCCTACCTGACGCCCGGTAGTCATTGGTCAGTGTGCGCCGCAGCGTAGGCGCGGCGCCGTCGTCCCGTTCTTCGGCGCCTGAGTGGGTCCGCCTGGGGGTCCTCTTCGCGGGACCGCTCCCCGGCCTCTTTTCCACTCAGGGCCACTTCACAGAATGACCTGACGGCATTCCAGCCGTCAGGGGAACCTAACCTAACCTAACCTTTTTTTTTTTTTTTTGACGCGGGGAAATCAGCGACCCTGATTCGACTGCCAGCAATGGGGCGCTGGCAGGATATGTGGGATTTCTACCCACTAAAACCCCGCGGTGTTCCTTTGCCACGCGCGCGTGGGACGGGAGAGAGGTGTCAGCGCGAGCATTTCGTCCTGCTCTCCCGTCAGCGTTCGCCCGATCGGGCGCCAACAAAATTTCATCGGTAGGAGGAGGGCGGTAGACTCCCTCCTCCCCGGATGGCTGGGTGTGGGAAGACGTGCCGGAACACGAACACGTCTTTCACCGGAGCCGGGTTGGTAGGTGAACGGATCCCCATATCCGCTCACCCTCCGGCCGATCACGGGGGCGCTTGGAGTCGGCCGTACAGCCTCCTCCGCCTCCCGGATCGTTTTCGACGGATGTCGTCAGCGAGGGCGGCATCCTCCCTCGCCCGCTCCGCCGCCTCCTTCAGCGAGAGGACGTCCTCGCTGAAGGAGATCATGGCCTGCCAGGTCTCTTTGCTGCCGACCATGGACAGAACCACGGCCGGCAGCGATAGGTCTCCACCTACAACGGACGTCAGGTCGCCCCGTTGCTGATCCCATGCTGGGCATTCTGCCAGCGTGTGGTACGCTGTATCCTCCGGGCCACCACAATGGTGGCAGGAGGGTGTCCTCTCTCGTCTCGCGACGTTGCACAGATATCTGCCGAAGCAACCATGCCCCGACAGAATCTGTGCCAGCCTAAAAGTGATCACACCCTTCCTGCGTCTGCACCATTGCTCCAGGACTGGAGCGATGGCCCGGATGGTGTGAGCGCCGGCAGTTGGCTCGGCGAGCCTCTCGGCCCACCGCGCCAGTGCGGCTCTCTGCGCCGTGCGGCGCACTTCCTCCGGCAGGGGACCAGCAACGCCCCGAGTGTGAGCTGCCGCTCGACTATCGTAGACCGAGGACAGAACCTCGGCCTCCAGGTCCCACGGGGGGGTACCCGCCATAACGCACGCGGCGTCGCACGATATGGTGCGGTATCCGCGTATCACCCTGGTCGCCATCACTCGCTGAGATCTTCTCAGGAGCGTGACGTTGTGGCGATCCAGGGCGTCCGCCCACACAGGCGCTCCGTAGAGCGCCATGGAGCGCACCACCCCCGTGAAGAGACGGCGACAGCCGACACTCGGTCCGCCCAGATTTGGCAGAAGGCTACCTAACGCCGAGGTGGCCTTAATCAAGTTGGGGCTGAGCCGCCGGAAGTGCTCATGGAATCGCCACCTGGAGTCCAAGGTGAGCCCCAGGTAGCGCATGTGCACTCCGACGGCAACGTCCACATTACCGACTTTAATGTGGGCCTGCTGCGGTGGACCCTTCCGCGGACCATGGAAAAGCATGGCCTCGGATTTGTCGGGTGCCACCCGCAGGCCCAACAACTCGATACGCTTGGCCACGAGAGCGACGCTCACCGTAGCCAAGCTCGTCACTGCCTTGTAGTCGTCTGCACACGCGACGACCAGCGTGTCGTCGGCGTAGCAGACGACGTGTACGTCCGGTGGGAGGGCGCCTCTCAGCGCCCAGTCAAATCCAATGTTCCACAGGAGCGGTCCTAGGACCGACCCCTGTGGAACGCCGCAGGACATAATCCTCTCGAGGACCGTCCCGTTTCGGGTAGGACACAATATCCTACGGTCCCTCAGATAATCTCCGACAATCAGCTGGAGATACGCGGGCAACCGGTGAAACCGGAGCGCCTCCGTAATGCAGCTGAAGGGGAGGGTGTTAAAAGCATTGGAGATGTCTAAAGAGACTGCCAATGCCACTCCTCCCCTTTCTACGGTATCCTGCGCAATGGTCTTAACGCGCAGGATGGCGTCGATCGTTGATCGACCCGCGCGAAAACCATACTGATTGTCGGAGAGATCTGGCCCCTCCGAGTTCAGTAATCCGGTTATACGGCGGGCAATTATCCTTTCGAACAATTTGCCCGCCTCGTCGAGCAGCACAATTGGCCTGTATCCAGAAGGAGAGTCCGCGGGACGTCCCTCCTTCCTTAACAGGACCAATTTGCCCTCCTTCCAGATGCGAGGAAAGGACCCCGCTCGCAGGGCAGCGTCAAACACGGCCCGCCAGCGGTCCCCCAACTCGCCCGACGCCAAGACCCAGGCGCGACCGGGTATTCCGTCCGGCCCGGGGGCGGTGCTCTTGCCGCGAAGACGGGCTATGGCGTCCTCAAATTCTCCGCTGGAGATTGCCGGAGCTCCGTCTTCGGCCCCGGTTACGGCGATCGCTCGACCGCCCATGGGCGGTGGAGTGTGCTCTCCCTGTTCGGGGAACAGTGTGGAGAGCACAACCCGGAGGAACTCTGGGTCCAGCGTCTCGGCAACGGGTGGACCGTGCGAGCCGAGCTTGGCCCTGGCTGCGCGGTAAGGGCGCCCCCACGGGTCTCGGTCGAGGGACTCGAGCATCCGCTCGCGAGACCTTGCCTTCGCCTCCCGGATAGCGATTTGAAGGGCTTTCCGGGCCCCTCTATAGGCATCGTAGAGGCGCGCCTCTAGCTCGTGGTCCTTGTCCCTACGCCTGCGGCACCTGGCGTATTTGCGGCGGGCGGCTACGCAGGCGGCACGAAGGTCCGCCACTTCTTCGCACCACCAGTGCACCTGCTTCCGGCGCGGACGTGTCCCGGCACGCGGCATGGCGGCGTCGCACACTGCGGTCATGGCGACACGCATGCCGAGCGCCTGGTCTTCGACCGACAAGTCCTCGCTGGGCTCTCGCGAAACCCAGTCCTGGACGATAGCCGCCTCGACAAGGAGGTCCTTGTCGAGTCTCGTCAGAGCCCAGCGGGGGAATCGCTGGGACCGTCCACCTCGACGCCGCGGAGACAGGTTGTCTGCACGCGAAGAGCCGGCTAAATTAAATCGGACGTATCTGTGGTCCGAGAGGGTCTCAACGCCCTCCAGCACGCCCCAATCGCGGACACGATCGGCGATGGCCCGACTAGCGAACGATATGTCCACTATCGAGCCACCGTTATGCCGAACGCAGGTGTTAACCGTGCCGCGATTGAGGAGCACTAGCCCCGCGGAGGCTAGGAAATCCACGACGGCGTCGCCTCGTGCGCCCGAAACGGGACAGCCCCACGCCGTGGACTTCGCGTTGAGATCCCCCAGGACCAGAACAGGGAGTCGCGAACGCAGTACTACCCTCTCCAAGTTGCCGAGAAAGACCTCGAACTCGGCGAGAGCGCGGTTAGGGGAGAAATAAACTCCGACGAGCAAAACCGCGCCCCACTCAACGGCTACAAATCCTTGGCCTCTCTCGGCCACTCGAAGAGGGGCAGAGTCAGCGGCACCCACGATGGCAACCGTGGATGCCGAGTCCGATGCCCAGTTGGGGCGGGGCGGTACATAGTACGGCTCCGCCGCCACCGCGACGTCAATCGACCACTGCGCCATGGACTGGAGGAGGAGATCCTGAGCCCCGGCGCAGTGGTTGATGTTCGCTTGGAGGAGACGGACGTAAGGGACGTTGTCCATTACGGAGCCGTTTCCATCTCCTCCTCGCGCGTGGATTGCGCGTTATCCGTGGCGGCGGGTGTACCGTCCTCCTTGGTCTTGTTCTTCACCTTGTTGGCCTTGGGGGCCTTGCAGCCCCGACTGCCAACAGGGTGGTCCGCCCGCTTTTTTGCTGCGGCGCAGGGACCGCAGTGGGGGGGATTGGAACACTGAAAGGCCTTGTGGCCTTCCTTTCCGCAGCGGAAGCACACACCAGTGCGGTCCACCTCAGATTGGCACTTGGGGGCCACGTGCCCGGTCTGCAGGCACCGGAAGCAGCGGATTTTCCGCTGGGGCAGCACCCTCACTTGTGCCGACACCCAGCCCACTAAAAGTCGCCTGCCGTCGGCGACTTTCTTTGCCGCTTCGACCGGACACGAGACCCACACCGAGCCCATCCCCAGTGGGCCGGCGCGAACCTCTCCGGTCTTTATAATGTCTCGGGGACAACCGCCCACACGAGACACTGCCTCCGCGACCTCCTCCGCCGAGACGGAGTCGTCAAGCCCAGAGATGCGCAATTCAGCGCACTTCTGGGGCCTTGTCACCTTGACGACGCCCGGCTCAAAGAACTGGCGGAGTTTGCTCGCCAGTGCTTCCGCCGCGTTGCCGCTATCCTTGCCCGGGATTTCGAGAACCCGGGCGCCCGCCTTCGAGGCTCTCACATGAAGGGAGCCGATGCCGATGGAGGGGAGGTCAAGCCTCCTCCTGGCTTCCTTCATGACGCTCTCATAATTGGCGCCTTTTTCTGAGGCCTCGGGCCCCAGGGTAAGAACAACAGCCGCGGAGCGCGGAGGGCGGAGCTTCCTCCTGGACTCGTCGCTTGCCTTAACCTTGGCAGCAGGTTTGCTGACCTTGGCAGGGGGATTGGCGGCAACGGTGGCCTTCTTTGCCGTGGCCTTCTTCGCCTTACGCCCCACCACCAGGGACCACGGTACCTCCGTGGGAGCTGGGGCAGGCGGCACCTTAGAAGCGGCTGGGGCCTTTTTGGCCTTCGGCTGTGAGGCAGGGGGTGCCTTGGCGGGCGGCGCCCTGGCGGACGGTGCCTTTGCAGGCGGTGCCCGGGAGGACGGTGCCTTTGCAGGCGGTGCCCGGGAGGACGACGGCTCCGCTCTTCTCTTATCCGCCGCAAGCGGCGGCCTCGCTCGCTTCTCGGGGAGAAGGCGGTCTTCCAGGCCGGCGAAGCGGGCATCAATTCTCCGCGAGAAGATCTCCAGCGCCTCGCGCAACGTCTCCTCGACCGGCGTCGAGACGCTGGCTGCCGGAGTTGCGGCCGGAGCACCCTTCGAGATGGTGGCGCGCAGCTCACGCATCTCCCTCTCCACGGCCTCCACCCTGCCCCTGAGGCGGGCGTTGTCAGCCCGGAGAGCCGCCGCCTCCTCGCTCACGGTGCGTTGGACGAGCTCGTCCATTATCGCCGTGAGCGAGTCCACCGAACGGTTCAAAGCTGCCACAAAGGTACCTTTCAGGTTGCCAGAAGATTTGGCAACCCGAGCGATATTTTGCAGGTCCTCCCTGGCCCTGTCCCTCAGGATCTCCGACGGCAAGGCCAAAGGCGTCGGCTCCTGCGACGGCGGTAAAGAGAACTGCTGCGCGCGCCGACGCAGCATGGCGTCGGCGAGTTCCTCCTCCGCCAGCAGCCGGAGCTCCTCCCTGCGATCAGCCTTCGCCTTTGCGCTGCCCTTGAGCACGCCTTCGGTGGAACCTAACCTAACCTAACCTAACCTAACCTAACCTAACCTTTTTTTTTTTTTTTTTGAGGAGGGGAAATCACGTTTACGGACTAACCTCCCCCGTCGGCGTAGGACGCGCCGGCGGGGAAGAGTGTGGGACTCGACCGGCAAGAGGTGCCGGTAATACCCACTAAAACCCCCCCATGCTCCACCATCAGCGATGATGTGCGGGTCCCGTATAACAGCCAGGCCATGTCCGCGGAGGCCCGCACACCGCTACGCCCAAAAGGGCTCGGCTCTTTGGTAGCGACCTAGGGAGCATGCCTAGGTCGCCACGCCGTCAAATCAGTGTAAGCCGGGCGCCAGTCGTCCTACCCGACGCCCGGTAGTCACTAATTGGCGCGCGCAGCGTAGGCGCGACGCCGTCTTCCGGTTTTGCGGCGCCTGAGTGGGTCCGCCTGGGGGTCCTCTTCGCGGGACCGCTCCCCGGCCTCTTTACCACTCAGGGCCGCCTCGCAAAATGTTCTGACGGCTTCCCAGCCGTCAGAAGTCTCGATCATTGCTCTGACGACAGCGGGTAAGGACAGGTCCCGTCCCACGACTGCCGTCAGAGCCGTCCTCTCCATGTCCCAACCTGGGCATTCCTCCAGCACGTGTTGTGCCGTGTCGTCGGTGGCTCCGCACTCGTGGCAGACGGTGGTTCGCTCCCTCCTCGCGACTTTGCACAGGTACCGTCCGAAGCAGCCATGCCCCGTAAGCACCTGCACAAGCCGGAAGGAGAGCGACCCGGCCCGCCTGCTCACCCACTCCTTTAGCACCGGCGCGATCGCAGATGTGGTGCGGAAACCGCTCCCCTCCTGCATCAAATCATCGCGCCAGCGCTCGAGTGCCTCCTCCTGGAGCTCTCTCCTCCACCGCTGCATCTCCTCCGGGAGTGGACTCGCGCCGCGGGCCCTCGCATCCGCGGTCCTACTGTAGACCGCTGCGAGAACCGCAGCATCCAACTCCCAGGGAAGCGTGCCGGCGATCGCGCACGCCGCTCTCCACGAGGTGGTGCGATACGCTCTGATGACCCGGGACGCCATGACCCGCTGCAGGCGACGCAGCACGGTCAGGTTTTGGGTCGACAGTGAGTCGACCCAAATGGGCGCCCCGTACAGGGCCATCGAGCGCACCACACCCGCGAAGAGACGGCGGCACCCGACGTTGGGTCCGCCCAGGTTGGGCATCAGCCTGCTTAAGGCGAAAGCCACTCCGGTGAGTTTAGGAGCTAGGCTCCGGAAATGCTCCTGAAAGTTCCATCGGCTATCGAGTACGACGCCGAGATATTTCAGCGTCGACCCGACGCCGATGGAAACCCCACCAACAATTATGTGGGCATCTGGCGGTGGCGCCTTGCGAGGCCCACGGAAGCAGATCGCTTCGGACCTCTCAAGGGCCACCGTCAGTCCCAAGCGCCGTATGCGCATCACAACCTGTGCGACTCCAGCGGTTGCCAACAGGGCCGCGTCACGATACGTGCCACCGCGGGCGGTCACCAAGGTGTCGTCCGCGTAGCACGTGACGTCGACCCCGCGCAGGGTAGCGCCCCGCAGCACCCAGTCGTAGCCGATGTTCCACAGGAGCGGCCCGAGAACCGACCCCTGCGGGACACCGCACGACACTTCCCGCTGACGATCTCCAACGCGCGTGGGGTACACGACCGAGCGACCCGAGAGATAATCCCCGACAAGTCGTCGGAGGTACTCCGGGAAGCCGTGGTACCCCATTGCCTCCATGATCACTCTGTGAGGCAGAGTGTTAAACGCGTTGGAGATGTCGAGGGACACCGCCAGGACGACCCCGCCTTTCCCAATCTCCTCATCCGCAAAAGCCCTCACCCGCGCAATAGCGTCAACGGTGGACCTGCCCCTCCGGAAGCCGAACTGGACGTCGGCCAAGTTCGGTCCGGTCTCCTCCAAATGTTGAGTGAGGCGAGCAGCGATAACACGCTCAAACAGCTTACCCGCCTCACTCAGCAGGACTATGGGGCGATACGCCGACGGTGAGTCCACCGGACGCCCAGGCTTGCGGATGAGTACAAGCTTACCCAGCTTCCACTCTTTGGGAAAGTGGCCATCCTTCGCACAGGTTGTGAGCAGCGCACGGAATCTCATTCCGAGGCCGCCTTCCTTCAGGGCCAAGACCAGAGCCTTCCCCGGGATGCCATCGGGACCGGGCGCAGTGTTCTTCGCGCTGAGACGAAGAACCGCCCTGTCCAATTCACCCTCTGACACCTCGGGGGGATCCTCCTCCGGGATCTGCAGCGTCGGCAAGGGAGCGTCGCCCTCCGCCCTGGCAGGGAAAAGGTTCACCACCACTCTCTCGAGCGTCTCCGTGTTCATCGTGGATGACAGCGGAGGGGCCCAGGGGCGAAGCTTGCTCATTACAAGCTTATACGGCCTGCCCCATGGGTCCTGCTCGAGAGAGTCCACCAGCTCCTGCCAGGCGCGCTCCTTCGCTGCACCGATTTCGGCTCTCAGCGCCTTCTTGGCCCCTTGGAAGGCGGCAAAAAGTTCAGACACGACCGATGCGGGTCTGTGGCGTCGACGGGCATGGGTGTACCGGCGTCGTGCCTTGACACATGTCGTCCGGAGCTGTTGTAGCTCCGGCGACCACCAGTACACTTGCCGACGGGGCTGCGGCTTGCCCACGCGAGGCATGGCGACGTCGCAAACGTGCGTCATTGCCTCGCGGAACCACTGTGCCTCTTGATCCGCACCGGTCTCCTCCGGCTTGACATTCCATGACTCAACGAGGGACGCCGCTATGAGGGCGTCTCTCTCCAGCTTTTTGAGTGCCCATTTGGGCCCGATCTCCGACGGAGCACGACTCGAGCTGTTCGGGTCCGTCGAGTGGGGGGAGATGGAAAACCGAATGTATCGGTGATCCGAAAGCGTCTCGACCCCCTCCTCGACTACCCAGCCCCGGACACGGCGCGCCAGGGCGGGAGACGCAAACGATACGTCCACGACTGATCCGCCCTGTTGTCGCACGCACGTGTTAGCCGTGCCCCGGTTCAGCACACACAAGTTGTTGCTGGAGAGCCACTCCTCCAGAGCCGCGCCCCTCGCGTCTGTGAGGGCGGAACCCCACACCGTCGACTTCGCATTCAGGTCTCCGGCGACGAGCACCTGATGCGGACGAAACCTAACCTAACCTAACCTAACCTTTTTTTTTTTTTTTGACGCGGGGAAATCAGCGACCCTGATTCGACTGCCAGCAATGGGGCGCTGGCAGGATATGTGGGATTTCTACCCACTAAAACCCCGCGGTGTTCCTTTGCCACGCGCGCATGGGACGGGAGAGAGGTGTCAGCGCGAGCATTTCGTCCTGCTCTCCCGTCAGCGTTTGCCCGATCGGGCACCTCCGAAAGTACATCGGAGGGAGGGGGGGATGGTAGAGTCCCCCCTCTCCGGATGCGAGTGTGTGAAGACGTGCCGGAACACGGACACGTCTTTCACCGGGGGCCGGGTGAGTAGGTGAGCGGATCCCCATATCCGCTCACCCTCCGGCTGATCACGGGGGCGTATGGAGTTGGCCGTACAGCCTCCTCCGCCTCCCGGATCGTTTCCGACGGATGTCGTTGGCGAGGGCGGCATCCTCCCTCGCTCGTTCCGCCGCCTCCTTCAGCGAGAGGACGTCCTCGCTGAAGGAGATTAAAGCCTGCCAGGCCTCTCTGCTGCCGACCATGGACAGAACCACGGCCGGCAGCGAGAGGTCTCCACCTACAACTGAAGTCAGTTCGCTCCGTTGCTGGTCCCATGCCGGGCATTCTGCTAACGTGTGGTGCGCCGTATCCTCCGGGCCACCGCAGTGGTGGCAGGAGGGTGTCTGCTCGCGTCTTGCGACGTTGCACAGATATCTGCCGAAGCAGCCATGCCCCGACAGAATCTGTGCAAGTCTAAAGGTGATCACACCCTTCCTGCGCCTGCACCACTGCTCCAAAACTGGAGCGATGGCCCGGATGGTGTGAGCGCCGGCAGTTGGCTCGGCGAGCCTCTCGGCCCACCGCGCCAGTGCGACTCTCTGCGCCGTACGGCGCACTTCCTCCGGCAGCGGACCAGCAACGCCCCGAGTGCGGGCTGCCGCTCGACTTTCATAGACCGAGGACAGAACCTCGGCCTCCAGGTCCCACGGGGGGGTACCCGCCATAACACAGGCGGCGTCGCACGAGATTGTGCGGTAACCACGTATCACCCTGGTCGCCATCACTCGCTGAGATCTCCTCAGGAGCGTAACGTTGTGGCGATCCAGGGCGTCCGCCCACACAGGCGCGCCGTAAAGCGCCATGGAGCGCACCACCCCCGTGAAAAGACGACGGCAGCCGACACTCGGTCCTCCCAGGTTTGGCAGGAGGCCACCCAACGCCGAGGTGGCCCCGATCAGCTTAGGGCTGAGCCGCCGGAAGTGCTCATGGAATCGCCACCTGGAGTCCAAGGTGAGCCCCAGGTAGCGCATGTGCACTCCGACGGCGACATCCACATTTCCGACTTTAATGTGGGCCTGCTGCGGTGGACCCTTCCGGGGGCCATGGAAAAGCATGGCCTCGGATTTGTCGGGTGCCACCCGCAGGCCCAACAACTCGATACGCTTGGCCACGAGAGCGACGCTCACCGTAGCCAAGCTCGTCACTGCCTTGTAGTCGTCTGCACACGCGACGACCAGCGTGTCGTCGGCGTAGCAGACGACGTGTACGTCCGGTGGGAGGGCGCCTCTCAGCGCCCAGTCAAATCCAATGTTCCACAGGAGCGATCCTAGGACCGACCCCTGTGGAACGCCGCAGGACATAATCCTCTCGAGGACCGTCCCGTTTCGGGTAGGACACAATATCCTACGGTCCCTCAGATAATCTCCGACAATCAGCTGGAGATACGCGGGCAACCGGTGAAACCGGAGCGCCTCCGTAATGCAGCTGAAGGGGAGGGTGTTAAAAGCATTGGAGATGTCTAAAGAGACTGCCAATGCCACTCCTCCCCTTTCTACGGTATCCTGCGCGATGGTCTTAACGCGCAGGATGGCGTCGATCGTTGATCGACCCGCGCGAAAACCATACTGATTGTCGGAGAGATCTGGCCCCTCCGAGTTCAGTAATCCGGTTATACGGCGGGCAATTATCCTTTCGAACAATTTGCCCGCCTCGTCGAGCAGCACAATTGGCCTGTATCCAGAAGGAGAGTCCGCGGGACGTCCCTCCTTCCTTAACAGGACCAATTTGCCCTCCTTCCAGATGCGAGGAAAGGACCCCGCTCGCAGGGCAGCGTCAAACACGGCCCGCCAGCGGTCCCCCAACTCGCCCGACGCCAAGACCCAGGCGCGACCGGGTATTCCGTCCGGCCCGGGGGCGGTGCTCTTGCCGCAACAGGAACCTAACCTAACCTTTTTTTTTTTTTTTTTGACGCGGGGAAATCAGCGACCCTGATTCGACTGCCAGCAATGGGGCGCTGGCAGGATATGTGGGATTTCTACCCACTAAAACCCCGCGGTGTTCCTTTGCCACGCGCGCGTGGGACGGGAGAGAGGTGTCAGCGCGAGCATTTCGTCCTGCTCTCCCGTCAGCGTTCGCCCGATCGGGCGCCAACAAAATTTCATCGGTAGGAGGAGGGCGGTAGACTCCCTCCTCCCCGGATGGCTGGGTGTGGGAAGACGTGCCGGAACACGAACACGTCTTTCACCGGAGCCGGGTTGGTAGGTGAACGGATCCCCATATCCGCTCACCCTCCGGCCGATCACGGGGGCGCTTGGAGTCGGCCGTACAGCCTCCTCCGCCTCCCGGATCGTTTTCGACGGATGTCGTCAGCGAGGGCGGCATCCTCCCTCGCCCGCTCCGCCGCCTCCTTCAGCGAGAGGACGTCCTCGCTGAAGGAGATCATGGCCTGCCAGGCCTCTTTGCTGCCGACCATGGACAGAACCACGGCCGGCAGCGATAGGTCTCCACCTACAACGGACGTCAGGTCGCCCCGTTGCTGATCCCATGCTGGGCATTCTGCCAGCGTGTGGTACGCTGTATCCTCCGGGCCACCACAATGGTGGCAGGAGGGTGTCCTCTCTCGTCTCGCGACGTTGCACAGATATCTGCCGAAGCAACCATGCCCCGACAGAATCTGTGCCAGCCTAAAAGTGATCACACCCTTCCTGCGTCTGCACCATTGCTCCAGGACTGGAGCGATGGCCCGGATGGTGTGAGCGCCGGCAGTTGGCTCGGCGAGCCTCTCGGCCCACCGCGCCAGTGCGGCTCTCTGCGCCGTGCGGCGCACTTCCTCCGGCAGGGGACCAGCAACGCCCCGAGTGTGAGCTGCCGCTCGACTATCGTAGACCGAGGACAGAACCTCGGCCTCCAGGTCCCACGGGGGGGTACCCGCCATAACGCACGCGGCGTCGCACGATATGGTGCGGTATCCGCGTATCACCCTGGTCGCCATCACTCGCTGAGATCTTCTCAGGAGCGTGACGTTGTGGCGATCCAGGGCGTCCGCCCACACAGGCGCTCCGTAGAGCGCCATGGAGCGCACCACCCCCGTGAAGAGACGGCGACAGCCGACACTCGGTCCGCCCAGATTTGGCAGAAGGCTACCTAACGCCGAGGTGGCCTTAATCAAGTTGGGGCTGAGCCGCCGGAAGTGCTCATGGAATCGCCACCTGGAGTCCAAGGTGAGCCCCAGGTAGCGCATGTGCACTCCGACGGCAACGTCCACATTACCGACTTTAATGTGGGCCTGCTGCGGTGGACCCTTCCGCGGACCATGGAAAAGCATGGCCTCGGATTTGTCGGGTGCCACCCGCAGGCCCAACAACTCGATACGCTTGGCCACGAGAGCGACGCTCACCGTAGCCAAGCTCGTCACTGCCTTGTAGTCGTCTGCACACGCGACGACCAGCGTGTCGTCGGCGTAGCAGACGACGTGTACGTCCGGTGGGAGGGCGCCTCTCAGCGCCCAGTCAAATCCAATGTTCCACAGGAGCGGTCCTAGGACCGACCCCTGTGGAACGCCGCAGGACATAATCCTCTCGAGGACCGTCCCGTTTCGGGTAGGACACAATATCCTACGGTCCCTCAGATAATCTCCGACAATCAGCTGGAGATACGCGGGCAACCGGTGAAACCGGAGCGCCTCCGTAATGCAGCTGAAGGGGAGGGTGTTAAAAGCATTGGAGATGTCTAAAGAGACTGCCAATGCCACTCCTCCCCTTTCTACGGTATCCTGCGCGATGGTCTTAACGCGCAGGATGGCGTCGATCGTTGATCGACCCGCGCGAAAACCATACTGATTGTCGGAGAGATCTGGCCCCTCCGAGTTCAGTAATCCGGTTATACGGCGGGCAATTATCCTTTCGAACAATTTGCCCGCCTCGTCGAGCAGCACAATTGGCCTGTATCCAGAAGGAGAGTCCGCGGGACGTCCCTCCTTCCTTAACAGGACCAATTTGCCCTCCTTCCAGATGCGAGGAAAGGACCCCGCTCGCAGGGCAGCGTCAAACACGGCCCGCCAGCGGTCCCCCAACTCGCCCGACGCCAAGACCCAGGCGCGACCGGGTATTCCGTCCGGCCCGGGGGCGGTGCTCTTGCCGCGAAGACGGGCTATGGCCTCCTCAAATTCTCCGCTGGAGATTGGCGGAGCTCCGTCTTCGGCCCCGGTTACGGCGATCGCTCGACCGCCCATGGGCGGTGGAGTGTGCTCTCCCTGTTAACCTAACCTAACCTAACCTAACCTAACCTAACCTAACCTAACCTAACCTAACCTAACCTAACCTAACCTTTTTTTTTTTTTTTTGTCGAGGAGAAATCCTTTTATTGATCCCCTGCCGCTTGCTAGGCGACAGGGGTATGTGGGGGTCGACAGTATACTCCGCGTTGCTCACGTAGCAGGCGGAACTGCCCCTACCCACTAAAACTCCCCGGTGTCTCCTCGCCCGTGAGTGAGGGGTGGACGGGCTCTGGCGAACCAACTGCTCCGACCCACCCCCCTCGGGCAACCTAGCCATTGCTGGCTAGGGTAACGCCAACTGGGGGGATTGCCCGGAGACACCCGAGCAATCCCCAGATGGGGAGGACCCGTGCAGGCACACGCAGCTCGCCAGCTGCGTGCGCAGGTCCCCTAGGACATTTGAAGGCAGGCTAAGGCCTGACTTCTCCTGCCCTGCCATCTACGTGTCGGAAGGACTCAATGAGCACCTATGGTGCCCATTGGCTCCTCCCTTGCCACAGCAGTAGCCCCTGTCGGGGCTTTCCGTGGTGCCGCGAGGCGGCCCTTAACAACTGGGGGGGAGCATTTAGCGCCCCCCATGCGATGACTAGCCGGAAGTCCGGCATCGGCGCAAACCCCGCATCTGTATTCCGCCTCACACTGGAAGGCGGAGTGTCCCTCCGTGCCGCAGCGGAAACACTGACCGCTGCGGTCCTTTCTTGCTGGGCACCTAGCCCGCGGGTGGCCGAGCCCCATACACTGGAAACAGCGCATGGGGCGCGGCTCTAACAGTTGGACGGAGGCATCGCTCCAACCAACCTTCAGACGTCCAGCTATTGCCAGCTTTCTGGCGGCATCTACGGGGGCTGAGGCAAAAGCCGAGCCCGCCCCCCCGACGCCGGGATGCACCCTGCCCACCCTGAATGATTCAGAGGGGCAGCCGGTGGCCGACGCCAGAGCCTCCCTCAGCTCTTCGACCGACACCGTGTCATCCAGTCCGGAGACCCGGATGTCGGCCGATTTGACGGGACAAGTCACCTTCGCCTCATCTCCTAACGCCAGCCTGATTTTTGCCGCCAGCAGGTCCGCCTGGGCAGGCGTTGTCTCCTTTGGGAGCTGCAATATGCGTGCGCCGGTGAAGCCCGCACGGAAATGGATGGGGCCAATCCCGAGGGCCTCCAGCGATACCTCCGCCTTCGTTTTTGCTATCGCCTTATTGTAGGTGGCGCCTCTCTCAACCGCTTCCGGTGTGAGGGCCACCACCACGGCCAACTTCTTGGATTCCCTAGGGAGCTTAGGGATGCTTACTTTGGCCTTTGTCGGGGTAACGACAGGGGCGCGCTTCTTCCGTCGGACCACCTCAGTCCAGGTGACGGCGGTATCACCCGGCTGGGTGGAAGGCCCGACCGGCGGCTCGGAAGCCTTACGGGCAGCGGAAGGTAGTACCTTGACGGCCCTTGCTTGCTTAGGCAGGTTAGCCGGGGGGGTAAGCGTCGACACCGCGTCCTCTTGCGAGGGCGCGGCGCCGTTCCCCGCTCGGCGGTCCGCATTTGATGATGGCCGCATCTCCTGGGTAGGGAGAAGCCTCCCATCCATCTCCATACACTCTAGACGGTCCCTGACCATCTCTCCCACATAATCTACCAGTTCCTCCTGAAGCGCCCCAAAAGCTTCCAAGAACTCTGCCCGCCTTAATAGTTGACCATCAGCCACTGTTTTGGGTCTTTCTTCCTCCAGTTGGGGTTCCTTCGCCGTCTCCGGACGGGGCCTCTCTGATACGGACCTCTTTAGAGCCGCCATCTCAGATTGGAGGGCCTCCAGCTGCCTGTGAACACTGTTGTTCTGAGCTAACAGCTTGTGCACTTGTTTGGAGGACTTACGCTCCAGTGCCTTAACTACGTCCATGATCGCATTCGTTTCCTCCTTTATTTGCTTCTGGTAAGTTCCCTTTAGATTGCCCGATTTCCGGGCAATGGTAAGGATCACCATAGCACTCTCTTCAGCCTTCTTCGTTAGGTTCTCCAATGATAAAGCCAAAGAGGCAGACCCCATCGATCGGAACTCGAGATCCGAAGAACCGAGGCCGTCATACTCCGAGTCAGTCTCGTACTCCTGTAACTCCCGGCGAGCTTGTGCCAGTCCATAATCATGGCCATAGGGTTTGCCTCGACGACCCTTGGCACCCTTCATCACTTTCGGCGGAGCCGGCTCCTCCTGATATCCAGACCCGTCCGAGACCACCTCCTCAGTGGACCGGGCAAGGGACTGGCCTGGTCTATGGCCTGACGCCGACGAGGCTCGGGAAGACCCGAGATTGTCCTCCTCCAACAATGCTGTGCGCTTGCGCGCCTTCAAACGCGTATTGCCCGAAGGCCAACCTGACTTGGAGTCCGACATGGGTCAAAAAAATGGCCCTGTCGACCTCCGAAAAGTGAGGGGAGTCCACCCCTACCACAAAGGATAGGTCAGAATACCCAAAGACTTAAACAACTACGAAAATTAACAAAAAACCTTAACCTAAAAATAAGAAAACAACAATAACTTCTGACTGGGAGAAGACAGCAAAAGAGAGTTCGGGCCGGCTGGAAGCGCCTTCAAAAAGGCTTCCTCCAAGCCAACCAAAAACCGAAAACTTCCGGAAATCCGGAAGTTACATGCCGAAGAAATTTTCAGAAAAACCGAAAATTTTCCGGCCCGACCAGTCCTCCGAGAGAAGCCTGGAAGGCGGTTCTCACGAATCGCCTCCCAAACAATTCCGGCCACGGAATCGAAAGTTATTACAAAAATAACCTAAAAAACAACAAAGTCAGAAACAGAAAACAGCAAAAAACAAAATTAACGACCACGATTTTAACAGCTGGTGTGGGCAGTCCAACGGAGCCTCACAAGAGGCTTCGAATGAGCCGCACCACACCGCCGAGGAGCTACTAACGGCGCAGTACCGGTCGATCCAAAATTCCCGGAAATCCGGAAATTTCCGATTTTCCGGCACCGTCCGAAAGAGCTCCAAAAATAACCCCACCAAACTAAATATTAGCCAAATCTAAATTTGCGAATTTTCGCAAAAAAATCCAAACAAAACTAACGAAAACAAACAAATCAACAAAACGAACAAAAAGACAACAATTAAGAAAAATTGCCGCGGGCCACCCGACGAGCCTTGAAAAAGGCTACAAACCAAAGCAATCCGCGGCAAGATCTGACAACAAACAACCGAGATATCTCAAGTACAAATTTACGGACTGAAACTCAAGAAGCCTTAAAAAAGGCTTCAATCGCGTCAGTCCGTCAATCCAACCACAAAATCGGATAGAGCGACGTCTAAAGTACCCGGAAGCAATGCTAGCGCAGTAACTTCCGAGTAAACTTCAACCTCAACCTAACCTAACCTAACCTAACCTAACCTTTTTTTTTTTTTTTTTCGAGGAGAAATCCTTTTATTGATCCCCTGCCGCTTGCTAGGCGACAGGGGTATGTGGGGGTCGACAGTATGCTCCGCGTTGCTCACGTAGCAGGCGGAACTGCCCCTACCCACTAAAACTCCCCGGTATCTCCTTGCCCTATGAGCAGGGTGAACCGGGCTCTGGCGAACCAACAACTCCGATCCACCCCAGGGCTGCCTAGCCATCGCTGGCTAGGCTAACGCCAATGGGGGGGATTGCCCGGAGATACTCGAGCAATCCCCAGACGGGGGGGACCCGTGCAGGCACACACAGTTAGCAGCTGTGTGCGCAGGTCCCCTAGGGCATTTGAAGACGGGCTTGATATGCCCGCCTTCTCCTGCCCGGCCGTCTGCGTCTGAGGGAGCCGAGAACCGCCGCTTCCTCTCGCTCCCTCTCAGCTGCCTCCTTCTGCGACATAACATATTCGCAGAAGGAGGCAAATGCTTTCCAATTGGTCTCACTGTCAAGCATGGCTACGACCATGCTTGGCAGTGAGACGTCGATTCCACCCAGCGCCGCGCTTAGCTCGCAGCGCTGCAGACTCCAGGCCGAGCATACTTGGAGTGTATGCTCGGCCGTATCATCAGGGTCGCCGCAGTGGTGGCACTGCGGCGTTTCCTCTTTTTTGATACGGTGCAGATAATGACCGAAACACCCGTGCCCGGTCATCATCTGCACCATGTGGAAGGTGAGGCAGCCACTTCGGCGCCTCACCCACGCCTCTAAGACCGGACGGATCGCGTGGATCGTCCGGCCGCCAAACTCGGGCTCCCGGAGTGCCTCACTCCAGTTTTGGATCGCCACCTCCTGCGCCTCTGCGCGTACCCGTCGCACATCCTCGGCGACGGGTCTCCCTCCTTGGGCCCTTACGGCGACCCGGTGTCGATGCACCTGGGACAGAATCAGGGCATCGACATCCCACGGGGGCGTGCCTGCCAGCACACAGGCGGCCCCATGGCTAACCGTGCTATAGGCCCGCACGGCCCGGTTCGCCAGGACCCTTTGAGGTCTGCACAGCAGGGCCCGGGTGTGGGGAGTGAGACACTCCGCCCAGACCGGGGCTCCGTAGAGTGCCATCGACCTTACCACCCCCTGGTAAAGTCGACGGCACGCCGAATTTGGTCCTCCCTGGTTCGGGAGGAGCCGTCCGAGTGCGGCTGCGGCTGCGGTCAGCCGAGGAGCGAGGAGCTTGAAATGCTCCTCGAAACTCCAGCGGTGGTCCAGAGTCAGGCCGAGATACTTCATATTCATCTCGACCGGTATCCGGACCCCCTCCACCCGGACGCGGAGCCCCGATGGGGTCCTACGGCGTGGGGGGTGGAAGTTCATGGCCCTAGTTTTGTCTAGGGCCACCTCCAACCCGAGCAGGCGAATGCGCCGGACAACCATCGAGGCGCCTCTCGACGCCAGCTCTTTCGCCTGCTCCCACGTCTTAGCTCTCGCCGCGACCAGAGTGTCGTCGGCGAAGCAGACAACCTCCATCTTGGGAAGGAGGCTGCCTCGCAGGACCCAGTTGTACCCCAGGTTCCACAGTAATGGGCCGAGTACGGCCCCCTGGGGTACGCCAGCCGCCATTGGGCGTCGGTGGACGCTACCGTCAGCGCCCTCGTACAGCACTACCCGACCAGAGAGGTAGTCGGAGACGAGGGCGCTGAGGTAGGGCGGCACCCGGTGGAATCGGAGTGCCGCCCTGATACATTCATGGGGGAGGCTGTTGAATGCGTTGCGGATGTCGAGCGACACCGCGACAACAACCTCCCCCTTGCCGGTGGCCTCCTCGGACCACTTTTTGAGGAGGCCCACCGCGTCCATCGTAGACCGACCGGTGCGGAAGCCGAACTGACGGTCATGTAGGTTCGGCCCCTCCGTCTCCAAGTGCTCGACGATCCGCCGAGCCATGATCCTCTCCAGGGCCTTGCCGGAATCGTCGAGCAGGACCACCGGTCGGTATCCGGCCGGCGAGTCGGCGGGGCGGCCCTCCTTGCGAAGAAGGCAGAGTCGCCCCACCTTCCACCTCGCCGGAAACTTGCCTCGGGCGATGCTCGTGTCGAGCACCGCCCGGAACCTCTCCTCCATCGGCCCCAGCGCAATCGCCAGGGCCTTCGCCGGGACTCCATCCGGCCCCGGGGCCGTCTTTTTCCTCCCAATTCGCTCCCTCACCGCCTCAAACTCTATGTCAGAGACGGGAGGGCCCTGCAGTTCGGCCTCCGGCGGTGGTTCCGGAGGCTCCATATTGGGGGGCTCGAACGGGCCAGGGGTCGGGAAGAGGGACCCCACGACCCTGTCGAGCAGCGATGGATCGAGAGCAGCCGTGGAAGGGGAGCTCGACGCGAACTTCCCCCTCACGGCCCTATACGGACGGCCCCAGGGGTCGGCGTCCAGGAGGGCCAGGAAGCGCTCATGGGCTTCCTCCTTGGCCCTGCAGATGCCTTTCTGCAGGGCGTTATGAGCCTCCCTGTACGCCTGACGAAGGAGGACCTCTTCGTCAGGCGTCCTCCTGAAGCGTCGTCTCCGGCAACGGAGGAGAGCGCGTCTGGCCGCTAGGCAAGCGGAGCGCAGGGAGCCAATCTCCTGCGCCCACCAATACACCCTCCGCCAGCGAGGAGGAGGGCGCCACAGCGGCATGGCGGCATTGCAGACTTCCCGGAGGTCGTCTGCAAAGTGGTCCGCCATGCCATCGGGATCCCCTGCGAGGTGAGGGGGGAGGGGCGACCATTCCCTCACCATCGCAGCCTCCTCCGCCACGTCCGAACGGAGCTTGGCAAGTGCCCACCTGGGAAAGGCGACACCCGCCGTTGGATCCCGTTGCTGCAGTGCACTATCGGCCAGCGTGGAGATCTCATATCGGACATAACGGTGGTCCGACATGGTCTCCACGTCTTCCACCACTGACCATCCCTGGATTTGGGCAGCGAGGGTGGCAGTGGCAAAGGTTACGTCCACTATGGACGCACCCTGCCACCGTACGCACGTGGGAGAGGTACCCCGGTTGAGTACCTGGAGCCCTAGGCCCAAAGCCCAGGACTCCAGAATATCCCCCCTCACGTCCGTCCTGGGGGATCCCCACGCCGAGGATTTGGCGTTGAGGTCCCCCGCCACCAGAACTGGGAGTGGGGCCGCACGCCTCACCACACCCTCCACCGCAACCAGGAAGGACTCAAAGTCCGCCCGGCTGCGGTTAGGGGAGAAGTAGGTCGACACGACCACCATTCTCCCCCAGTTCACTGCCACAAATCCAGAGCCCCTCTCCCTGAGGGAAAGGGGAGGAGCAGCACCACCAGCCCTCGCCACCACCGCAGCGGAGCCGTCCAGATCCCCCCACCAATGGGGGCTCTGGGGAACAAGATACGGCTCCGCCACCACCGCCAGGTGAATCCCCCACTCCGCCATGGACTGGCACATAAGGTCCTGTGCCCTGGCGGAGTGATTGATGTTCGCCTGGAGGAATCTCGTGATGGACCTATTGGGCATTGGTGGTGTCCATAGTCTCCTCCCTCGCCAAGGGGGTTGCCCCTGTTCTCACACTTGGACGGGCCGTTGATATACGGCCCCTGACGGCTGGGGGGGAGCATTTCACTCCTCCCATGCGGTGATTGGCCGGGAGGCCAGCATCCGCGCAGGCAGCGCACTTGAGTGCTGCCTCGCAGTCATTGGCGACGTGCCCCTCTGAGCCGCAGCGGTAGCATAGGTTGCTGCGGTCCTTCGTGGAAGGACACCTTGCCCCTGGGTGACCCAGCCCCATGCATTTGAAGCACCTCATCGGCCGCTGCTCGACGAGGTGCACTGAGGCGGCACTCCACCCGACCGTCAGACGACCCGCCGCTACAAGCTTCCTTGCTGCCTCAATGGGGCAGGAGACGAAGGCCGAGCCCATCCCTCTGAGCCCGGGGTGAACTCTGCTCACCTTGAACGACTCGGGGGCAAACCCCGTGCTCTGAGCCAGCGCCGCCCCGAGCTCACCGGCCGAGACCGAGTCCTCGAGTCCGATGACCCGGATATCGGCCGACTTGGTGGGGCGGGTGACCCTCGCCGTCTCGCCCAGCACTGCGCTGATTTTGGCCGCCAAGGTATCAGCCTGCGCGGCGGTTGTCTCCTTAGGGAGCTCGAGAATCCGAGCCCCCGTGATCCCCGTGCGGAACTTCGGCGCCCCTATTCCTAGCTCCGTCAAGGAAACCGACGCCTTGGTCAGCTCCATAGCATTGCCGTAGGTGACACCCTTCTCCACCGCTTCCGGCGTGAGCGCCACCACGACTGCTAGCGTCTTCGGCTCCTTGGGGAGCCTAGGCGCCTTTTTCTGAGCCTGGACGATAGGTGCAGATGCAGAAGCAGGGGCGCGCTTCTTGCGCCTAACCACCTCCGTCCATGTCATCGCCGGCTCCGTGGGCCCCGACGACCTGCCGGGGTTCGGCGTCACGGCCCCGGTGGGCTGGGGTGCAGCCGTCTTCTTTACCCCCGTGGCCGTCTTTTTCCCCCGGGCGGCCTTAGGGAGATTGGCTGGGGGCGCGAGGGTTGAGCCCGTTGCGTGCTGGGGGCGGGCGACCGTTCCGCGGTCCTCCCGCCTCTTGTCCTCCTTCAATTCCTGCCGGTAGTCGCGGACCGGGAGCAGTCTCCCGTCCGCCTCCAACTCATCGAGTTTGGCTTGGACAACAGGGATTCCAAAGTTGACCCTGACGGGAAGCGAACCATCTTTTTAATAAATAATAACTTTTTTGTATGCAATGATATGTACTATAAACAGGTGGTACTTTTTTTTTTTCATATAGGTACCTATCAATAGTTTTCGAAGAACACGCCAAATATGTACCTATATTAGTATTTTTGATACATTTGGCTTTTTTAATAAAATACAGCCTATGTTTATCTATATAAATAAAATCGGAGTGTCTGTCTGTGATTTGCGAAAAACTGCCTCAAACTAAGCTTAGGGAGTCATTTGCATGCTATTAAAACGTAAATAACTTTTTTTAGAATTTTTGTCTGTCTGTCTGTCTGTCTGTCTGTCTGTCTGTCTGTCTGTCTGTCTGTCTGTCTGTCTGTCTGTCTGTCTGTCCGGGGTAATCTCAGAAACGGCTGAAGCGATTTCGATGAAACTTTGCAGACATGAAGAGGGGGTCGTCAGGAGTAACATAGGCTACTTTTTGTTTATGTAAATTGCGGTACATACACCAAAATAAATTTTTTTACAATTTTTGTCTGTCTGTCTGTTTGTTCCGGCTAATCTCTGAAATAGCTAGACCGATTTTGACGGGACTTTTATTGGCAGGTAGCTGATGTAATAAGGAGTAACTTAGGCTACGTTTATTTTAGACTAGCGACTCGTTCCCGGCTTCGCCCGGGTGCATTCGTGTACATAGACTTTTCGAGTTTAATGAGAATGATGCTTATGCATTAAAATAGCCTCACTCTACTTCCTTCGAAATAAATATAACAAATCACCCATCAGGTTCTGAAATTTCAAAAAATCTTATTAAATTATCTGAAAAAGTGAAGAAAGTTTTCATATATGCGAGAATTTCCTAGAAACTTCTGGAATTTTCTAGAAATTTCTGAAATTTTCGAGAAACTTCTAGAATTTTCTAAAAACTTCTAGAATTTTCTATAAACATCTAGAATTTTCTAGAATGTTAGCGAAAAAAAATCCGTTTCTATTAATCTATATAAATAAAATCAGAGTGTCTGTCTGTGATTTGCGAAAAACTGCCTCAAACTAAGCTTTGAGAGTCATTCGCATGCTGTTAAAACGTAAATAACTTTTTTTAGAATTGTTGTCTGTCTGTCTGTCTGTCTGTTCGGGGTAATCTCAGAAACGGCTGAAGCGATTTCGATGAAACTTTGCAGACATGAAGAGGGGGTCGTCAGGAGTAACATAGACTACTTTTTGTTTATGTAAATTTTATAGAAAATTCTAGAAGTTTTTAGAAAATTCTAGAAGTTTCTCGAAAATTCTATAAGTTTCTCGAAAATTTCAGAAGTTTCTAGAAAATTCTCGCATATATGAAAACCTTCTTCACTTTTTCAGATAATTTAATAAGATTTTTTGAAATTTCAGAATATCGTCAAAATTTTTAGAAATTTAAAAATTTGTTAAACCTGATGGGTGATTTATTATATTTATTTCGAAGGAAGTAGAGTAAGACTATCTTAATGCATAAGCATCATTCTCATTAAACTCGAAAAGTCTATGTACACGTGTTAAAAAAGGTGTTCTAGAATTTGCTCGCACAGATTGTTTGTTTGCTTCCATTCTTCGCCCTTCCTTTAGTTTCCAGAGGGTTCTCCAAGCGTCATCTATATAAATAAAATCGGAGTGTCTGTCTGTGATTTGCGAAAAACTGCCTCAAACTAAGCTTAGAGAGTCATTCGCATGCTGTTAAAACGTAAATAACTTTTTTTAGAATTTTTGTCTGTCTGTCTGTCTGTCTGTCTGTCTGTCTGTCCGGGGTAATCTCAGAAACGGCTGAAGCGATTTCGATGAAACTTTGTAGACATGAAGAGGGGGTCGTCAGGAGTAACATAGGCTACTTTTTGTTTATGTAAATTGCGGTACATAGACCAAAATAACATTTTTTACAATTTTTGTCTGTCTGTCTGTTTGTTCCGGCTAATCTCTGAAATAGCTAGACCGATTTTGACGGGACTTTTATTGGCAGGTAGCTGATGTAATAAGGAGTAACTTAGGCTACGTTTATTTTAGAAAAAATACACCCCGGACGAAGCCGGGAGCGGGCCGCTAAATGTATTGCTAAGCGCAAAACTCGAGAACGGGTGGACCGATTTTAATTCTGTCTTCACTCATGGACAGAGGGATAATCAGGGAAGGTTTTTTACGTTAAAAAAAATGCACCTCGGGCGAAGCCGGGAGCGGACCGCTAGTAAACAATAAAAAACGGGATCTATGCAATATATTCGATTTTTTCAAACGCGATATTTTTTCTTTTACTAAAAAAAGTTACTAACCCTGTGACAATAAAAAAAAAGAATTTTTCCGTTCATAACAATTGCATTTGTTGTTAACAACTGAAACGAAGGTTCATGCAATACGATGAGTTCTCCTTGCGGCATATCTTTTCTTTGGCTGAGTCGCTCATTATGTATTACTAGCGACTCGTTCCCGGCTTCGCCCGGGTGCAACAATTTACATAAACAAAAAGTAGCCTATGTTACTCCTGACGACCCCCTCTTCATGTCTGCAAAGTTTCATCGAAATCGCTTCAGCCGTTTCTGAGATTACCCCGGACAGACAGACAGACAGACAGACAGACAGACAGACAAAAATTCTAAAAAAGTTATTTACGTTTTAACAGCATGCGAATGACTCTCTAAGCTTAGTTTGAGGCAGTTTTTCGCAAATCACAGACAGACACTCTGATTTTATTTATATAGATAACTATTAATTTAGACATAACATTATAGTTTATTTGAAGGTATTTAAAACTACAGTTTTAATATAACAAATCACATTTTTCATCATCATCATCATCATCATCATCATCATCATCTCAGCCGCAGACATCCACTGCTGGACATAGGCCTTCTTCATAATTTTCCAATAAGACCTGTCAGAAGCCTATGTGGATTCTTTATGGTATGAAAAACTAACCACATGTTCGCATTGTTATTGTTTTGTTATAAAAATCTTAAACAATTCCTTTGTTAATTATTTTTCTCGTGTAAATGGCCGGATGCAAATGAATAAAAATAAAAAAAATATCTTTCGCCATATTCGCAAAAAGAATACTGTTCAGTAATATCCGTCTCGGTCTTGCTACATATAACAATAGCAATTAAAATCTCATCATTTCTGACGATATATTTGGTTAGGAAATGTTATAACAGCTGATATATGTTGTTATTTTATAGCGTTGTAATTGCTTCACTTAACAATACTTTATAATTATAAGAATTATAATTCAAACAATATAATAACGTATATTTTTATATGTATAAAAAAATGTGTTTATAGTATCGTTTAGCACTCTCTTTCGCAATTCCGAATGCTCTCAAATCTATATAAATAAAATCAGAGTGTCTGTCTGTGATTTGCGAAAAACTGCCTCAAACTAAGCTTAGAGAGTCATTCGCATGCTGTTAAAACGTAAATAACTTTTTTTAGAATTTTTGTCTGTCTGTCTGTCTGTCTGTCTGTCTGTCTGTCTGTCTGTCCGGGGTAATCTCAGAAACGGCTGAAGCGATTTCGATGAAACTTTGCAGACATGAAGAGGGGGTCGTCAGGAGTAACATAGGCTACTTTTTGTTTATGTAAATTGCGGTACATACACCAAAATAACATTTTTTACAATTTTTGTCTCTCTGTCTGTTTGTTCCGGCTAATCTCTGAAATAGCTGGACCGATTTTGACGGGACTTTTATTGGCAGGTAGCTGATGTAATAAGGAGTACCTTAGGCTACGTTTATTTTAGAAAAAATACACCCCGGACGAAGCCGGGAGCGGGCCGCTATAAACAATAAAAAACGGGATCTATGCAATATATTCGAGTTTTTCAAACGCGATATTTTTTCTTTTACTGAAAAAAGTTACTAACCCTGTGACAATAAAAAAAAAAGAATTTTTTCGTTCATAACAATTGCATTTGTTGTTAACAACTGAAACGAAGGTTCATGCAATACGATGAGTTGTCCTTGCGGCATATCTTTTCTTTGGCTGAGTCGCTCATTATGTATTACTAGCGGTCCGCTCCCGGCTTCGCCCGAGGTGCATTTTTTTAACGTAAAAACCTTCCCTGATTATCCCTCTGTCCATGAGTGAAGACAGAATTAAAATCGGTCCACCCGTTCTCGAGTTTTGCGCTTAGCAATACATTTAGCGGCCCGCTCCCGGCTTCGTCCGGGGTGTATTTTTTCTAAAATAAACGTAGCCTAAGTTACTCCTTATTACATCAGCTACCTGCCAATAAAAGTCCCGTCAAAATCGGTCTAGCTATTTCAGAGATTAGCCGGAACAAACAGACAGACAGACAAAAATTGTAAAAAATGTTATTTTGGTGTATGTACCGCAATTTACATAAACAAAAAGCAGCCTATGTTACTCCTGACGACCCCCTCTTCATGTCTGCAAAGTTTCATCGAAATCGCTTCAGCCGTTTCTGAGATTACCCCGGACAGACAGACAGACAGACAGACAGACAGACAAAAATTCTAAAAAAAGTTATTTACGTTTTAACAGCATGCGAATGACTCTCTAAGCTTAGTTTGAGGCAGTTTTTCGCAAATCACAGACAGACACTCTGATTTTATTTATATAGATTAATAGGAACGGATTTTTTTTCGCTAACATTCTAGAAAATTCTAGATGTTTATAGAAAATTCTAGAAGTTTTTAGAAAATTCTAGAAGTTTCTCGAAAATTCTAGAAGTTTCTCGAAAATTTCAGAAGTTTCTAGAAAATTCCAGAAGTTTCTAGAAAATTCTATGAAAACTTTCTTCGCTTTTTCAGATAATTTAATAAGATTTTTCGAAATTTCAGAACATCGTCAAAATTTTTAAAAACTACCAACGGATTTTGTACTGTTTTCATTAATGGGAAGAGCGTTAAACGAGGAAGGTTTCTACGTTTAATTTGCAGAAAAAAATTGCACCCGTGCGAAGCCGGGAACGGATCGCTAGTTTTTGAATAAACTGCTGTCATGACATAAGTCATTATAAATCTATATAAATAAAATCAGAGTGTCTGTCTGTGATTTGCGAAAAACTGCCTCAAACTAAGCTTAGAGAGTCATTCGCATGCTGTTAAAACGTAAATAACTTTTTTTAGAATTTTTGTCTGTCTGTCTGTCTGTCTGTCTGTCTGTCTGTCTGTCTGTCTGTCCGGGGTAATCTCAGAAACGGCTGAAGCGATTTCGATGAAACTTTGCAGACATGAAGAGGGGGTCGTCAGGAGTAACATAGGCTACTTTTTGTTTATGTAAATTGCGGTACATAGACCAAAATAACATTTTTTACAATTTTTGTCTGTCTGTCTGTTTGTTCCGGCTAATCTCTGAAATAGCTAGACCGATTTTGACGGGACTCTTATCGGCAGGTAGCTGATGTAATAAGGAGTAACTTAGGCTACGTTTATTTTAGAAAAAATACACCCCGGACGAAGCCGGGAGCGGGCCGCTATAAACAATAAAAAACGGGATCTATGCAATATATTCGAGTTTTTCAAACGCGACATTTTTTCTTTTACTGAAAAAAGTTACTAACCCTGTGACAATAAAAAAAAAAGATTTTTTTTCGTTCATAACAATTGCATTTGTTGTTAACAACTGAAACGAAGGTTCATGCAATACGATGAGTTCTCCTTGCGGCATATCTTTTCTTTGGCTGAGTCGCTCATTATGTATTATTAATAGGAACGGATTTTTTTTCGCTAACATTCTAGAAAATTCTAGATGTTTATAGAAAATTCTAGAAGTTTTTAGAAAATTAAAGAAGTTTCTCGAAAATTTCAGAAGTTTCTAGAAAATTCCAGAAGTTTCTAGAAAATTCTATGAAAACTTTCTTCACTTTTTCAGATAATTTAATAAGATTTTTTGAAATTTCAGAACATCGTCAAAATATTTAGAAATTTAAAAATTTGTTAAACCTGATGGGTGATTTGTTATATTTATTTCGAAGGAAGTAGAGTGAGGCTATCTTAATGCATAAGCATCATTCTCATTAAACTCGAAAAGTCTATGTACACGAATAAGTTGAAACATTTATCTTTTCTGCCTAACGATCATCACTCAGCTTGATAGACAGCTTTAGTATTCATCCTCGAAGTTTTAAGATAGAATATACCCATATTTCGCCGAACTGCGTTCTCTTATCTCAGTTGAACTAATATACACAGGAAAAAGACAAAGTTACGCACAATTAAACAAAAATCAATTCGCTCACGCAGACAACGTTATTAAATTTACGTTTTTTAATATTATAAAACAAAGTCCCCCCGCCGCGTCTGTCTGTCTGTATGTTTGCGATTCTCAAAAACTACCGAACGGATTTTTATACTGTTTTCATTAATGGGAAGAGCGTTAAACGAGGAAGGTTTCTACGTTTAATTTGCAGAAAAAAATTGCACCCGTGCGAAGCCGGGAACGGATCGCTAGTATAACAATATGTCGTAAACAATGTTCTAAATTCAAGTTAATCTATATAAATAAAATCAGAGTGTCTGTCTGTGATTTGCGAAAAACTGCCTCAAACTAAGCTTAGAGAGTCATTCGCATGCTGTTAAAACGTAAATAACCTTTTTTAGAATTTTTGTCTGTCTGTCTGTCTGTCTGTCTGTCTGTCTGTCCGGGGTAATCTCAGAAACGGCTGAAGCGATTTCGATGAAACTTTGCAGACATGAAGAGGGGGTCGTCAGGAGTAACATAGGCTACTTTTTGTTTATGTAAATTGCGGTACATACACCAAAATAACATTTTTTACAATTTTTCTCTGTCTGTTTGTTTGTTCCGGCTAATCTCTGAAATAGCTAGACCGATTTTGACGGGACTTTTATTGGCAGGTAGCTGATGTAATAAGGAGTAACTTAGGCTACGTTTATTTTAGAAAAAATACACCCCGGACGAAGCCGGGAGCGGGCCGCTAAATGTATTGCTAAGCGCAGAACTCGAGAACGGGTGGACCGATTTTAATTCTGTCTTCACTCATGGACAGACGGATAATCAGGGAAGGTTATTACGTTAAAAAAAATGCACCTCGGGCGAAGCCGGGAGCGGACCGCTAGTTTTCTAATAAATACGATATACCTAAATACATTCAGTAATAATATTTAGTTTTTATATAATTTTAATTTATCAACAACAATTTTTAATATTAATGGGAAAATTTTTACTTTACTTGGTTTATTTTATGTATTACTAGCGATCCGTTCCCGGCTTCGCACGGGTGCAATTTTTTTCTGCAAATTAAACGTAGAAACCTTCCTCGTTTAACGCTCTTCCCATTAATGAAAACAGTATAAAAATCCGTTCGGTAGTTTTTGAGAATCGCAAACATATAGACAGACAGACGCAGCGGGGGGACTTTGTTTTATAATATTAAAAAACGTAAATTTAATAATGTTGTCTTCGTGAGCGAATTGATTTTTGTTTAATTGTGCGTAACTTTGTCTTTTTCCTGTGTATATTAGTTCCACTGAGATAAGAGAACGCAGTTCGGCGAAATATGGGTATATTCTATCTCAAAACTTCGATGATGAATACTAAAGCTGTCTATCAAGCTGATAGTGATGATCGTTAGGCAGAAAAGATAAATGTTTCAACTTATTCGTGTACATAGACTTTTCGAGTTTAATGAGAATGATGCTTATGCATTAAGATAGCCTCACTCTACTTCCTTCGAAATAAATATAACAAATCACCCATCAGGTTTAACAAATTTTTAAATTTCTAAAAATTTTGACGATGTTCTGAAATTTCAAAAAATCTTATTAAATTATCTGAAAAAGTGAAGAAAGTTTTCATATATGCGAGAATTTTCTAGAAACTTCTGGAATTTTCTAGAAACTTCTGAAATTTTCGAGAAACTTCTGGAATTTTCTAGAAACTTCTGAAATTTTCGAGAAACTTCTAGAATTTTCTAAAAACTTCTAGAATTTTCTATAAACATCTAGAATTTTCTAGAATGTTAGGGAAAAAAAATCCGTTCCTATTAATAATACATAATGAGCGACTCAGCCAAAGAAAAGATATGCCGCAAGGAGAACTCATCGTATTGCATGAACCTTCGTTTCAGTTGTTAACAACAAATGCAATTGTTATGAACGAAAAAATTCTTTTTTTTTTTGTCACAGGGTTAGTAACTTTTTTCAGTAAAAGAAAAAATATCGCGTTTGAAAAAATCGAATATATTGCATAGATCCCGTTTTTTATTGTTTATGACGCTTGGAGAACCCTCTGGAAACTAAAGGAAGGGCGAAGAATGGAAGCAAACAAACAATCTGTGCGAGCAAATTCTAGAACACCTTTTTTAACACGTGTACATAGACTTTTCGAGTTTAATGAGAATGATGCTTATGCATTAAGATAGCCTTACTCTACTTCCTTCGAAATAAATATAATAAATCACCCATCAGGTTTAACAAATTTTTAAATTTCTAAAAATTTTGACGATGTTCTGAAATTTCAAAAAATCTTATTAAATTATCTGAAAAAGTGAAGAAAGTTTTCATATATGCGAGAATTTTCTAGAAACTTCTGGAATTTTCTAGAAACTTCTGAAATTTTCGAGAAACTTCTAGAATTTTCTATAAACATCTAGAATTTTCTAGAATGTTAGCGAAAAAAAATCGGTTCCTATTAATAATACATAATGAGCGACTCAGCCAAAGAAAAGATATGCCGCAAGGAGAACTCATCGTATTGCATGAACCTTCGTTTCAGTTGTTAACAACAAATGCAATTGTTATGAACGAAAAAATTCTTTTTTTTTATTGTCACAGGGTTAGTAACTTTTTTCAGTAAAAGAAAAAATATCGCGTTTGAAAAAATCGAATATATTGCATAGATCCCGTTTTTTATTGTTTACTAGCGATCCGTTCCCGGCTTCGCACGGGTGCAATTTTTTTCTGCAAATTAAACGTAGAAACCTTCCTCGTTTAACGCTCTTCCCATCAATGAAAACAGTATAAAAATCCGTTCGGTAGTTTTTGAGAATCGCAAACATACAGACAGACAGACGCGGCGGGGGGACTTTGTTTTATAATATTAAAAAACGTAAATTTAATAATGTTGTCTGCGTGAGCGAATTGATTTTTGTTTAATTGTGCGTAACTTTGTCTTTTTCCTGTGTATATTAGTTCAACTGAGATAAGAGAACGCAGTTCGGCGAAATATGGGTATATTCTATCTCAAAACTTCGATGATGAATACTAAAGCTGTCTATCAAGCTGAGTGATGATCGTTAGGCAGAAAAGATAAATGTTTCAACTTATTCGTGTACATAGACTTTTCGAGTTTAATGAGAATGATGCTTATGCTATGCATTAAGATAGCCTCATTCTACTTCCTTCGAAATAAATACAACCCATCAGGTTTAACAAATTTTTAAATTTCTAAAAATTTTGACGATGTTCTGAAATTTCAAAAAATCTTATTAAATTATCTGAAAAAGTGAAGAAAGTTTTCATATATGCGAGAATTTTCTAGAAACTTCTGGAATTTTCTAGAAACTTCTGAAATTTTCGAGAAACTTCTAGAATTTTCGAGAAACTTCTAGAATTTTCTAAAACCTTCTAGAATTTTCTATAAACATCTAGAATTTTCTAGAATGTTAGCGAAAAAAAATCCGTTCCTATTAATCTATATAAATAAAATCGGAGTGTCTGTGATTTGCGAAAAACTGCCTCAAACTAAGCTTAGAGAGTCATTCGCATGCTGTTAAAACGTAAATACCTTTTTTTTGGAATTTTTGTCTGTCTGTCTGTCTGTCCGGGGTAATCTCAGAAACGGCTGAAGCGATTTCGATGAAACTTTGCAGACATGAAGAGGGGGTCGTCAGGAGTAACATAGGCTACTTTTTGTTTTCTCGAAAATTCTAGAAGTTTCTCGAAAATTCTAGAAGTTTCTCGAAAATTTCAGAAGTTTCTAGAAAATTCCAGAAGTTTCTAGAAAATTCTCGCATATATGAAAACTATCTTCACTTTTTCAGATAATTTAATAAGATTTTTTGAAATTTCAGAACATCGTCAAAATTTTTAGAAATTTAAAAATTTGTTAAACCTGATGGGTGATTTGTTATATTTATTTCGAAGGAAGTAGAGTGAGGCTATCTTAATGCATAAGCATCATTCTCATTAAACTCGAAAAGTCTATGTACACGAATGCACCCGGGCGAAGCCGGGAACGAGTCGCTAGTCTAAAATAAACGTAGCCTAAGTTACTCCTTATTACATCAGCTACCTGCCAATAAAAGTCCCGTCAAAATCGGTCCAGCTATTTCAGAGATTAGCCGGAACAAACAGACAGACAGACAAAAATTGTAAAAAATATTATTTTGGTGTATGTACCGCAATTTACATAAACAAAAAGTAGCCTATGTTACTCCTGACGACCCCCTCTTCATGTCTGCAAAGTTTCATCGAAATCGCTTCAGCCGTTTCTGAGATTACCCCGGACAGACAGACAGACAGACAGACAGACAGACAGACAGACAGACAGACAGACAGACAGACAGACAGACAGACAGACAGACAGACAGACAAAAATTCTAAAAAAAGTTATTTACGTTTTAACAGCATGCGAATGACTCTCTAAGCTTAGTTTGAGGCAGTTTTTCGCAAATCACAGACAGACACTCCGATTTTATTTATATAGATGACGCTTGGAGAACCCTCTGGAAACTAAAGGAAGGGCGAAGAATGGAAGCAAACAAACAATCTGTGCGAGCAAATTCTAGAACACCTTTTTTAACACGTGTACATAGACTTTTCGAGTTTAATGAGAATGATGCTTATGCATTAAGATAGCCTTACTCTACTTCCTTTGAAATAAATATAATAAATCACCCATCAGGTTTAACAAATTTTTAAATTTCTAAAAATTTTGACGATGTTCTGAAATTTCAAAAAATCTTATTAAATTATCTGAAAAAGTGAAGAAGGTTTTCATATATGCGAGAATTTTCTAGAAACTTCTGAAATTTTCGAGAAACTTATAGAATTTTCGAGAAACTTCTAGAATTTTCTATAAAATTTACATAAACAAAAAGTAGTCTATGTTACTCCTGACGACCCCCTCTTCATGTCTGCAAAGTTTCATCGAAATCGCTTCAGCCGTTTCTGAGATTACCCCGAACAGACAGACAAACAGACAAACAATTCTAAAAAAAGTTATTTACGTTTTAACAGCATGCGAATGACTCTCAAAGCTTAGTTTGAGGCAGTTTTTCGCAAATCACAGACAGACACTCTGATTTTATTTATATAGATTAATAGAAACGGATTTTTTTTCGCTAACATTCTAGAAAATTCTAGATGTTTATAGAAAATTCTAGAAGTTTTTAGAAAATTCTAGAAGTTTCTCGAAAATTTCAGAAATTTCTAGAAAATTCCAGAAGTTTCTAGGAAATTCTCGCATATATGAAAACTTTCTTCACTTTTTCAGATAATTTAATAAGATTTTTTGAAATTTCAGAACCTGATGGGTGATTTGTTATATTTATTTCGAAGGAAGTAGAGTGAGGCTATTTTAATGCATAAGCATCATTCTCATTAAACTCGAAAAGTCTATGTACACGAATGCACCCGGGCGAAGCCGGGAACGAGTCGCTAGTCTAAAATAAACGTAGCCTAAGTTACTCCTTATTACATCAGCTACCTGCCAATAAAAGTCCCGTCAAAATCGGTCTAGCTATTTCAGAGATTAGCCGGAACAAACAGACAGACAGACAAAAATTGTAAAAAAATTTATTTTGGTGTATGTACCGCAATTTACATAAACAAAAAGTAGCCTATGTTACTCCTGACGACCCCCTCTTCATGTCTGCAAAGTTTCATCGAAATCGCTTCAGCCGTTTCTGAGATTACCCCGGACAGACAGACAGACAGACAGACAGACAGACAGACAGACAGACAGACAAAAATTCTAAAAAAAGTTATTTACGTTTTAACAGCATGCGAATGACTCTCTAAGCTTAGTTTGAGGCAGTTTTTCGCAAATCACAGACAGACACTCTGATTTTATTTATATAGATTAATAGGAACGGATTTTTTTCCCTAACATTCTAGAAAATTCTAGATGTTTATAGAAAATTCTAGAAGTTTTTAGAAAATTCTAGAAGTTTCTCGAAAATTTTCAGAAGTTTCTAGAAAATTCCAGAAGTTTCTAGAAAATTCTATGAAAACTTTCTTCACTTTTTCAGATAATTTAATAAGATTTTTTGAAATTTCAGAACCTGATGGGTGATTTGTTATATTTATTTCGAAGGAAGTAGAGTGAGGCTATCTTAATGCATAAGCATCATTCTCATTAAACTCGAAAAGTCTATGTACACGAATAAGTTGAAACATTTATCTTTTCTGCCTAACGATCATCACTATCAGCTTGATAGACAGCTTTAGTATTCATCATCGAAGTTTTGAGATAGAATATACCCATATTTCGCCGAACTGCGTTCTCTTATCTCAGTGGAACTAATATACATAGGAAAAAGACAAAGTTACGCACAATTAAACAAAAATCAATGCGCTCACGCAGACAACATTATTAAATTTAAGTTTTTTAATATTATAAAACAAAGTCCCCCCGCCGCGTCTGTCTGTCTGTATGTTTGCGATTCTCAAAAACTACCGAACAGATTTTTAAACTGTTTTCATTAATGGGAAGAGCGTTAATCGAGGAAGGTTTCTACGTTTAATTTGCAGAAAAAAATTGCACCCGTGCGAAGCCGGGAACGGATCGCTAGTCTATATAAATAAAATCGGAGTGT